>JAOTJB010030040.1:0-10457 GCA_027123815.1 Erythroxylum minutifolium
GTCTATTTTGTAATAGTTAAGATGAAATTGAAGAAAGTTTCTTTTCATTCTTTATTCTCCATTCTCTCGTTTCTTAGTAAAGCAGTATCAGTTTCCTAAAGTATAGAGAATGGTGTTTTAAGGAAATTAAGAAATGACAAGTAATGGACTCACTTCCTTCCAATTTTCTTGTCTTGCAAAGGGGAATTATGAGAAATGGTTTCTATGCATGAAAGTTTTGCTTGGCTCTCAAGATGTGTGAGAGGTTATAAAGAAGGCAATAAGAATCCTTAAACTGAAGAAAGCTTATCTTAAAATGATAAAGAAACTTTGTCATCAATAAGCTCTTACTCTCATTTATCAATGTTTGGATGATTCAATGTTTGAAAAGATATCCAATGCTACTAGTTCAAAGGAAGCATGAAATATTTTAAAAAACCATTTTCAAGGTGTTGATAAAGTATCAAAGGTAAGACTTCAGACGTTAAGAAGTGATTTTAAAGTTTTGAAGATGAAAGAACCCTAGTCAATTTCAAATTATTGTACAAGAGTGATCGTGTCTACAAATTAATTAGAGAGATATGGAGACAAGATAGAAGATGTTCACGTTGTGGAAAAAATATGTTGTTCTTTAACTGCCAAATTTGATTATGTGATATGTGTCATTAAAGAGTCAAAAGGTCTAGATTCGATGACCATCGAAGAATTAGAGGGATCTTTATATGCCTATGAAGAAAAGATCAAGAGAAGACATGAAGAGTCATTAGAGCAATTTTCAAAGTTAAGACTACTTTAAAGAATGATAGGGGATAACAGAATCAATTTAGAAGATGTGGACAAAGAAGGCAATTTGGTTGTGGCTTTCATAAAAGAGGAAGAGGGAATAGAGATAGCAAAAATAATAAAGAGATAAGTCAACCATCACAAAGAGGGCATGGAAGAATAAGAGGAAGAGGACAAGACTACTATTCAAATATATATGAAAAAAGGCACAAAATATCTAAAGTTAAATATTTTAATTGTCATAAAATTGGCCATTATTTTTTAGAATGCCACAGTGCCACTAATAATATTGAAGAAAAGCTAATCTTATTGTTGATAATCAAGTAGAGCTAATCTTACTGATGATAATCAAGTAGTAGAAGAGTCAACATTATTGTTAACAAGCAAGGAAGAATAAAACGATGTTGATTGTATGGGTAGTTAGATAATGGTACATGCAATTATATGTGTGGATACAAAGGTAAATTCATGGAGCTTGATGATGAGATGAGAGGAAAAGATTCTTTTAGAGACTTGTAAAATTATAAATTCAAAGAAAAGGTACAATATTTATCTCTTCCAAAGATGATAGTCACAAGTTGATCATTGATGTTTATTCTGTACCTATGTTAAAACTTAATATTTTAAGTTTAGACGACCTCCTTAAAAAGGAGTATTAAACTCTCATGAAAAATAAAATTCTTTGGCTTCAAGATCAAAACTCTAATTTGATTGCTAAGGTGGTTATGTTAAAAAATAGGATGTTCAAGTTGAACATAAAAAGATTAAAGCAAAATGTTTGAAAGTTGAAATGCAAGATGAAGTATAGTGTTAACATATGAGATTTAGCTACTTAAATTTTATAGCTCTTAAGATTATGGGAGAAAATAAGTTAGTAAAAGGGATTCCCTCAATTAAACATCTTAGGAAGAGTTTTCCTAAACAAGTAACATAAAAAGAAACTAGTTCTCTTTAACATGTGCACGCTGATGTGTGTGACCAATCAATTCACCTTCATTTGGTAAGAAAATTATATCTTACTTTCTATCGATTATTTTAATAAGAAAACTTAGGTTTATTTTCTTAAGAAAAATTTAGACGCATTTTTTGCTTTCAAGAATTTGAAGATGCTTGTAGAAAAGGAGATGGCTATAAAATCAAAGCTTTGAGATCCGATTAAGGAGGAAGTAATCCAAAAAATTCAACGATTTTTGTGTAGCTTATGGCAGCCATCATCCTTTAACAATTCCTAGATCACCATAACAAAATGGAGTAGCCAAGAGAAAGAATAGAACCATCCTTAATATGGCAAGACGCATGATAAAGGCCAAAAATATGCCTAAAGAGTTTTGGGATGAAGATGTTTCTTGTTCTTTGTCTAATTGCTCTCCAAGGTCAAATGTCAAAGATCAAACCTCTCAAGAAGGATGGAGAAGAATAAAGCATAGTGTCTATCATTTATAAGTTTTTGGAAGCATAAAGTATGATCAAGTGCCATACTAAGACATATCCAAGCTTGATGATCAAAGTATAAACATGTCTTTATGAGATATGATTCATATTGCAAAGGCTACATATTATACAATTCAAACAATGGCAAAGTTGTGATAAGCTAAGATGTTGAATTGAATGATCAATCCATGTGGAATTGGGAGACTCATATAAAGAAAAGCTAGAATTTTCTTCCATATTTTGGAGAATAAGAAGAGACTATGGTGTCAATACAAGAAATAACTTTACCTCCTTCACCACTTTTGTTTCCTTATGAACATAGTTCAAGTGAAAGAGAAAATGAAAGATATAGGAGAAATTTAAGCAAGATCTATTGAATTTATTCTCAATAATTGATGCTTCACAAATTTATCTTAATCTTTAGCATTTATATCTTCTATAATCTTTTCTTCGTATGTTCAAACTTAACATTTTTGTTTACTTTATTAGGAAAGGGGTTGCAAGATGCTATTTAATTAAAAAAAATATTGGCCCTTAATTTAAATTCAAAAGTCTAAGTTGAAGTAGTAATATCAACAAAAATTAAGGGAGAAAAAATTAACATGATCTTAGGCATGGACTCGTTAGTGATAATTTGTAACTTTAGACTTTGAGTTAGCAAGAGAAAAATGTGTTAAAAGTTATTTAAATCCTATATTGACCAAATATAGGTAAAAATAAGTGAAGCTATAATTTGCGGGATCTAAATAATCATAACAAAAAGATTTTTACATGGGATTAAAGTGGCTATAAATAGAGCCAAGGTGAAGGAGGAAGGCATTAAGTCTTCCAAATGAAAATTCCAACTTCTAAAAAGGTTCTCTTTCACCTCTTTATTAGGCATTAAAATATATTTTCTTCATTATAAGTTAGTCATAGTTATGGCCATTGTTGGCTAAGTTTCTTTATCTCGGTTGAAGAAAGTGAAAGCCTTTTGGAACTTTAAAGATTAGGAGGTAATTGGGTCTTAATGTGAAGTGTTTCAATCATTCATATATTGAATTGCGTTTCGTGCTTTTGTTTATGATTATTTTCAATTGATTCCTAATATGTGCGATTTGTCTGTTAATTAAAATTATCATTTGTTAGATTAAAATTTAAATAAATAAAGTTTAATTATTTTAATCATTTGTACCAACTAGAAGTTTTAATTTGATGCGTCAAAAATTATTACTATTAGGAAAAGCATTTAACTAGACTAAATATAACTGGATGTTATATTATCTTGCTTCGATGGTCTTTTTTTCCTTAAAGCTAATTGTTTAATTAAATTTTAGATCATATAAAAGGTTGTTAAATAATAAGGGTCAATTGAATTATGTATTTTTGATTAGCTAATCCTAAGGAAAGACATATATTGAATGTCACATTGAATATATGATTGATGAAATAATTATTTTGTATCAATGATCAATTGCAGTTCCAAAGGTGGAAGTCACTATAAACCATAGTTTGTTTTATTTGTCATAAAATTTTATATTATCATAACCCCTATTTTATTAGGTATTATCTTTTGTAACAATTGACAAATCAGAATTTCTCGTAGGATCAACTCTTATTTTTAGGTTAGATATTATGATCTTAAATCTCGCTATTGCAACACAGAATGTTGGGCATGTTGAAAGCACTTTGGTGAAGGTGTGAGAGGCCCAAGTTTTCAATGACAACCAGAGTGCTAATGAGTTTGAAAATTTCTTGTAGGACACAGAGCAACACATTGTAGAAAAAAAGGTATTTGATTAGGAGAAGATGTCAATCATGTCTATGTATATGGTGGAGGATACAAAGTTGTAGTAGAGAATGAGAACCTCCAATGATATCAGTGTGGGTAGACCTCCTATTGCCATTTGGAAGAAGCTGAAAAAGGATCTAACGGACCAGTTTCTCCCTAACAACACTTTATGGCTCTGGAGGGAAGCTTTGAAAAGGTTGAAGTAAGACAACTTAGTATCAAGAAGGCTCAGCATAATACTATGTGAGAGAATTCACATCTTTGATGTTGGAATTGTAGAACATGTTTGAGGGAGAAAATTTGTTCAATTTCGTTAGTGGTTTGCAAGTTTGGGAATAAATGGAGCTTTAGAGGCAAAACATAAAGACCACCCAAGTGCAATAGTGGCTACGGATGCCTTGGTGGATCTCCAAATGCCATCACCAATTCGAACTAGCAATAAGGGCAAGAAGAGTGATGGGACACATAATGGCTCAAAGAAAGGCAAGGAGAAGTTATGTGAATCTTCTTAATGAAGGTACAAAAAATAAACCAAAAGAGATATTACTTGTTTCATTTGTAAAGGGCCACACTTTGCTTGTGAATGCCTAAAATGAAAGGGTGTGTGGAGAAAATGAATTCAATGGTTGCAAAGGATTAAGGAGAAGGAGATGAAGACTTGATAGAAGTATACCTCCATAATTATGTCATATTGGGTGTAATGAGCCTTGTGAAGGAGAATTAAAAAAAAAGAAGAGAGGGAAATTGGTACATTAACGATGTGTTAATAACTAGGGAGTCTTCAAGGCAACCATATTCCAAAGAGTGCCCACAAGTTATTTAGATAAGGGTATTGAGTTCTTCTGGTAAGGGTAGTTTGTTAGACCTCTAAGCCTAAATTGTAAAATCATGCAAGCATTGACGAGCTTTGATTAATGATTGATGCTCGAGATGATGGACTAAGGCAAATAATTACAAATAGGCAAAAAAAATGGGCCGCGTTATCAATGAAAGCTCGAGAGTAGGTGAGCGTTGGCATGCGTTGGTATATATTAGCAGAAATCCTAAACCAGATGTAAGATTCAGATGTGAGACCAAATGATAGCTTAAGATAGACCTTGAGTTGAAGGTTAGCTGGATCACGTATATAAATGAGATATATGAGAGCTCAAAGGACTTAATGTTTGCTCAAATAGACTTATCATAACTAATAGACTTGACATGGGCAAGTATTAGACCGGAACAATATGTTGTGAAAGACTTTAGGCTTGGATGACTCATCATCAATAGGTAAAGATCAAAGGGGAGATCCTAGATAGATAAGTTCACAATATATATACATCAGCTTTAAAAGATAAAGACCATGTGTAAGGATCATTTGAAAGTTGTGAAGTTCTTCATGGACGGGATGTATCTTTCCTAATTAAATATAATATCTTATCTTGTTAGTTGCGATGTAGCTAAATCATATCAGATAGAGTCTTATTTTATTGGGGGTGTAATCCAATTAGTTACTATGATGTAATTTGATAAAGATAAAGGTGATCTAGTTAGTTCAGTTCAATTACGATTCTAAATTATAAAGTGATTGGTGCCTATAAATAGTTTATTTGAGTCTTGCTCCTCATCACAAAGATAGGTGGGAGGGAAAAAAATTGAGGGAGAACTTTCCTTTATATACTTTTAGAGAAGTAATAAATGTTAATTTTTACCATAACTCTTTTGTGTTTATTATTGTCGATGATTATTTAATACTTTTGTAGTGTTCTTACTCAAGTGCTAGAGTTATATACTTTGAAGGTAGTGAGACATTCGAGATTAAGTTTTTGTTGATCAACGATTATGTGAGAATATTGAGTCTTGCTTAAACAGATCTAAATGAGATTTTTGTGTAAAAAAGTAGGCGAGTATAAGTTTAAAGTCTAGGAAAATCTTTGTAACACTTTCCCTAGTGCTAATTTTGTGATTATTCATATTTGATTCTGTAAGTCTCTGTTAATGTTGGCCTATATTGGAAATCAGTGTCTATTGCTTGTGATTGTTGTTATGTATTCTTTAGTGTCACTGATAGGTTAGCATAATCCAAGTTTAAAGGATGGGTGGGCTGGGGAGGTGAGCCACCTAAAAACTCATATATTTTATTTGTTTTTTAAAACATGTGTGGGTCTTGACTATTAATCATAGGTTAACAAGACTAGACTCATCAACTCCCCACATTGAACATCAAAAGATAAAGTGTTTTTTCAATGGAATTGGTATGAGGGAGCTTGTGATATACTCTCACCATTTGATATGTAAGCTCATGATGTCATCGTATGAGGTGTGGGCTCTCTATAAGCTTCTTAAGTTTTGTCTGACATTTAGTGTTTGTTGATCAAGTTAGGAATAGATAAGAGAGAGGAAGTTTTTTATGTTTAGAAAAAATTTAAAATATTGATCTTATACTTAGAAAGGGTGAATGCTTATATAATGACTCAATAGGCATGAGATTGAGTCACGATTCATCACCATACATGCTTTCCTGGTACATTAGCCTTTCCTTCATTCCAAACTTAAAGAGAGATTGTTCGGTATCCAAGGGAAATATTGATTCTTTTCCATTGTGGGTTAACTTCCACAACTTTCCTCTTGAATTTTGGAGGATTGAAGGATTAAGTTTCTTAGCTAGTTCACTTGGGAAGCTTAGATGTTTGGATACCCAAACAATGACTATGGAATGTATATGTTATGCAAAAAATTGTATTGAGGTTTAAAAAGACTTTGTGTTGCTTGATCAGCTTCCTATTATGAAGCTAGGTGATGAAGGTGAACTGAAAAAATTTGTTGTGCCAATTTCCTATCTATGGAAACCCAATTTGGGGAAGAAGAGTTGGCAATATATTGGAAACCTTTTCAAAACAGGGAGTTGTGATAAACTTATGGGGACATCAACTCCTGAGATGTCAAAAGGGGACAGACTTAAGGTAGTTAGAGGCTCTATAGAGGAGAATGAAAAGTCACCTGAAAATGGGTTGGTTCTTGATAATCTAGATGTTCAAAAAAATTAAAGATGGTGATAAACTAAGTGAGCCGAGTACTATACTTGTGGAAAATAGTTCAAATAGGACGGATGTTATTCAATCTTTTAGTGATGTTAGTCCATTGATAGTAGACAATATGGAACAAGCACAAGTTAACGGGGAGGAATCAGATATCTTAAGGACTGTTGAAAACACCTCCCAGTCGAAGGTGAATGGTTAGATAGAAGCAGATGCACAATCAGTGGATGAAGCAATGGTAGATGAACCTGGTTTACTGGATTCACCTAGAAACCTACTGTTGCTACAACCAAACAATGATAGACTTATTGAGATAGTAGAAATGTTTTATGAGAATTCCTCTAAATCTAAAAGACGATCAATTAGGAGGAAAACCAACAAGAAGAGGTATTCCCCTTAAAGGACCATTTTAATATGGAATACAAAAGGTTAAAATAACACTTAGCAAAGGATTGAAACACTACAAGATGCTATACTCCATTGATGTATTTGTAACAATTAGTGGAGTCTGAATTTGATTGGCAATTTAGTGAATCATTGTAATGATGTTTTGTAGCTTTTTCTATTATTAATACAATTTCTTTTATTTTTCAAAAAAATTATGTTTTTATATGAATAGTTGATAAAAATAAAGCAACATATATTTGTATTTTACGACAAACGATTCCACTATTTACTACCATTATGAAATTTACTTATTCAATTGAAACAGAATTTCATTTCAAACTGAAGTAATAAGAGTTAATAAAGAGATTATATTTGTCGTTGATTTCTTTTAATAAAAAGATATAGTACATTAAAAAATGTTTTTATATGCTCACAGTAGAGTAGATAGTGGAAAGAGAGCACATGCAGTTACTTAAAATATTATAGCATTAGTTACACAATCTAAACTTGCCAAACTATAATAAAAACCCATCCATATTGTTAGCTTTGCTTCATCTGCCAACTCTACTTTCTTAGGCCACACATTCTAGTCTAAAATCACCGGCCACTTCCTCGGTACGTACTAGATATTGTATTTACTTAACTCTATTTACCATTTAACTAACCCAAGAAGAATTGGGTTTGTGCAATCTGACACAAAGTTACTTTTTTGACCTTCTTGGCAACGTGGGCCTAGAAATAAAGTCTAAGCTTTCTTACAAAGATCACAAAATCCATGGCTTCTTTTCATAACTTCACGAATATCTCTTCAACCATCAGCCTTGTAAAGTATCTTATTAATTTAGAACATTGATTTTTATTGGCTTTGCTCTCCTCTTTCTAAGACTAAGTGGATAGCCTGATTCGAAACAAAAAATAAAGAAATTGAGGTTCAACTGAATGGGATGTAGAAAGTTGTGAAAGTTGTAATAAGATTGATTTCAATTGCTCAAAGTGCTTGTTGACATTCTGGAATCCAGTTGAAATTCTTTGCCATGTAAAAATGCAGGAAAGAAGGGTAAGTAATGACCCGCTGACCAAGACACGAAACTGGACAATCTTATCAATCACCCTAAAAACTTTTGACTTATTTATTAGAGTACGAATATTTCATAACGTACGTTACCTATATTTTTCCACGGGTTAACTTTTATACCTCATTGACTTGTAATAAAGTGTAGGAATTTTTCTGTTTTTTTCGATACTCCAATTAAACTCATTTTGATGGAAGAGCTTCATTTCAAAATTTTTGAGAACTTCAACTTTGATTTGCACATGAACCCCCTCTACCCTTCTACACTTTTTCCCAATAAAGGTCTAAATACTTTATTGACCAATTTTTAGTAAGTCTCCCTTACGATCTTCAACCTAAATAAATTATTCGAAAGTAGAAAGTAGTATTATACGTGAAAAAAGAGGAGTTATCCATATTTGAACTATATATGGGAATTTGATTATATCTGGATAATGAACTAATGAAGCTCAACCCCTCATGGCCCACTATTGCATTTAAGACGTCTTGAAGGTAGGACGTTATCAAATTCCAAATATACCCCGCCTCTATCTGCGCTAATAGATAGGCCAACTCCCGTTATCATTCGGAGAATCTAATTTGCGACATTGGAAAACCCAGGCCGTAACCTGGTGGCTCTGATACAACTAGGCTTTACATAGATAGACTTCATAGTTCTATCATTTAATATCTTCAGAATCGGTGGAGTGGTTATATGAAAAGAGCATCGATGAGGCACGTGGAACACCTTTTGGTAGTTGGTGATCCATTTAGTTAGCATCAACTTTTTAAGCTCCACTGCTGGTAGTTGCAACGATCAGCAACCATATAAAGAGCATCCAAAGTTGAATTAGGAAAATTGAGGTCCATTGCATGATTCTGCAGATGATAGATCATCTGGTGATGTAAAGTGGCCATGATGGTTGTAGGATCTTGATCTACTCCAGTGTTCTAGATCTGAACTTGTAGATGTTTAGACAAAATGAGATCATCCAACCTGATGTTGAAATCAGGTGTTATCATCCGTATGACACTTCCATTGTTAAGAGTTGTTAGTAGGGTTCCAATCAAGGCATTTTGGTACATTGTGTAGGCAGTGTCAAGAAGAGATTTCCTGGCTGTAGCAGGTATTCCCTTTCTTCCATAAAGTATGAGAACAAGGCGTATAGCCCCCACATGAAGATGTGTATGGTTGTGCTCTCTATAAAGAGAGATCAGCTCCTTTGGTAATTCAAGCTTCACGTATTGTTTTATTGTTGTATATATGAGACCACACTGTTCCAATCTGGAACTCTGGATGATTTCCTTTACTTTTGTCCTTGAGGTAGACAAGATGGTACGAATACTCCTTGTCTAAGAACGATCACAAGAATATATACTGTACGGACTCAACAAAGGTAAAGAAAACTCACAAATATGATTTTCTACAAGAACATGTGTAATTTCTACTAGATTTTCTATTTAATTTAATAACATACGCTTAACACTAAAAGGTAAACTAGACATAGACAAACTAGAAGATAAATGAACAGGGTCATGAGACAATGTTTCCATATCTTATGGTTCTCTCCCTAGTCACCAAGTCTTTATCGAGATACAATGTTACCGTTTGTCTTGATACGAAGATGGTTGTAACACCGTCACAAACAACGATGTCTCACCGCTTGCAAGATCCGACGATGGCTCTTTGTGTTGCCATCAGCCAAAAACGATTAATGGCTCTAATGCCACACAGGGAAATGATACGTCCCATGTAACAGCCCACTCCCGCCAGACTCGAACCCGATATCGATAATGATATCCGAATCCGTGCCCCGCGAGGGTGGCATGTCACATCACTTAACAATTAAAGCTCGGTGTAACCCTTTTTTTTAAACCATAAATATAAATTACAGAAAATCGTTAACCAAAACAGTTCACTTTATTTTATAAGCATTTGATAGAAACAATGAATTCAACAAAACTTGTTATTAGCCACTTGGGCCCATTTCAAATTACAAAATACAAATCATATCCAATTTCTCAAATTATTACAAAC
>JAOTJB010030062.1:0-10456 GCA_027123815.1 Erythroxylum minutifolium
CATCAAGCTAGACATGACAAAAGTAGGGAGATAGAACAAAATAGCACTGAAGTTATCCTTACAATTTGCCCAAGTGAAAGAAACAAAATAACACAAAGGGTCCGACTAAAAGAAAGTGCAAAACTAAATGCATGAAATTGAAAATGCACATGCAATCCTAAGATCCTATGGTATCCTATCAAGCTCTATCTCGAAGGGGGTGGTTGGTGCTTGAAGAAAGCCCATAACATTTCTTCCATCCTAGTTTGTGAAACTGCGAGATTTCCCACTTCAGCTCGAAGGTCTCTAATTTCTACGCAGACTTCTTGCAACTGAACTAAAACCTGATGGTCCCCTGGGACTAAATTAGCTCTGGATTGTTGTGCTGTAGTCGGATTGTCCCTCTCTCAATGCTAATTGACCCACTTGTTCGATGCATCTTCTCTAAAATTGAATTCCCTCATTTTGTCAGCACTGATGACATCCACATCAGTAGTATGGGCCACGTCTTCATTTCTGTTGAGGACCTTGAGACTCCCAAATAACTTGCTCAATAAGACTGGGAACACAAACTGCTATGTCTCAGCCTTGTGATGAACTACTTACCACATTGAAGTCATGATCATTTGGAAAATAGCAATGCCCTGGAATTAGTCATCCTGGAAGAACATCTTATCCAAAATGTATAGGTCTTCATTCCAGAGGTACCCTGAATCACTAGCCTTAGGCATGGCATTATGTGCAAGTATGAATGCCACCAATCTTGGTCCAATATGAAGGGAGCTACAATGTATAAATATGCGCTGGTTAGTGAAACACTGGCGGCTCTAATCCCAAGTCCAGATATAGCATCAAACTTATCCCATTCACTATCAATTGTACATTGACCACGTTTATCAAAAGATGGAACTTTTCCTCCCATTGGCAGCTCTAAAAGCTCACTAATCAGCTTTTCTGTTATAACCACTTCTTTCCCATTGATGCGAGAAGTGAGCA
Organism: Erythroxylum minutifolium; assembly: GCA_027123815.1. Lineage (NCBI taxonomy): Eukaryota > Viridiplantae > Streptophyta > Magnoliopsida > Malpighiales > Erythroxylaceae > Erythroxylum > Erythroxylum minutifolium. The sequence goes on from JAOTJB010030062.1 coordinate 976, forward strand.
CTGGTGGTTGTTTATTGACTACCGCATGGAGGTTGGCATAAAATTGTTTTACTACAGCTGGATGCTATGCACTCTTGAGGTCTGATAGTTTGCCCCAGTGGAATTTTTCTAAATTAGCCCTCACATGATATACTTCATCGATACCTGCTTCTACTAACACTTCGAGCACAAATTTGTTATTCTTTTTCTTATGAAACCAAGCTTCACATTGCTCATTGATGAACAGAGCTTGGAGTACTGCTCAATCTTCTAGAGCTTCTAAGGGTAAAAGGTTGGTCAAAGAAGTAGAGGAACCTGAGCTTGATCAAGTTTGGTGGATGTGGCAGTCGAATGGAATGGAAAAAGAGAAGAAGAGAAGAACAAGTGAGAAAATCTGGGCAAAAAGGTGAGAGAGGAAGAAAATGGGTCACAGAAAGAGAGTGGCGTGAAGGTGGGAGGAAGAAAATGGGGGGGGGGGGGAACACAGGGTGAGTGCGAGAAAGAAAGGGAATAAGATTTTTTAAAAACTGAGTGCGAGCAATGTCCGTTAAGCAGACGTAACGTCTGCTGAGCGGACCTTCTCGGGTCTAGAATTCTGTTTTCAGGTTGTTAGTTCGTTAAGTCGACTTGATGTCCGCTAAGCAGATATTCTCAGGTTTCTTGAGTTACAGATGCCGATTATGTCCGTTAAGCGAATATTATGTCTGCTAAGCGGACCTTCTCGGATTTTTTTATGCCCATCTCACTTAATTCACTCCTATTTTGACCCTTCAAACTACTTAATGATGCCATAGGACTATATGCATAATGTATGAATGAAAATCATAAAAAAATTAAATGAAGCAAAGAGACATTGCAACTTACCTCCCCCACACTTAGCATAGGTTTTACCTCTAAGATCGATGAGTTGGGATAATGCTATTCCTCATACTACTAGGAGGTGTCATTAGGATGTCTCGTGCACACTAGCCCTATACAACATGTAATAAACTAGAATAAGTAGATATAAAAAATTAAATAATGAAATTAGCAAAACAACACAAAGAGTTAGAAATGTTGGGTTGCCTCCCAACAAGCGCTAAATTTAATGTCCTCAGCTAGACTAGGCCACTATGATGTCAATTTTGGAATGTGATGGTGGAAATGTATCCAACCATCTCTCCCTTAAAATAATGCTTGAGTCATTGCCCATTGACCATAAAGGGCTTTTGTTCATCCCTTCTAATCTTCACGACATCATGTGGGTATACCTTGTTCACCACAAAAGGTCCAGACCATCTCGACCATAATTTCCCTGGAAACAATTTTAAACGAGAATTAAATAGCAAAACTTTTTGACCAGGTTTAAATTCTCACTAAAGGATATGCTTGTCGTGGAAAGCCTTGGTTCTCTCTTTGTATATTCGAGCATTCTCAAAAGCATCTAGGCAAAATTCATCTAGTTCATTCAACTCTATTATTCTCCTCTATGCAGCCTCCTTAAGGTTATAGTTCAACTTCCAGATTGCCCATAATGCCTTGTGCTCAATTTCAACCAAAATATGGCAAGATTTTCTAAAGACTAACCTGTATGGACAAATGCCCAAAGGAGTCTTATATGTTGTCCTGTATACCCAGAGAGCGTCATCAAGCTTTAATGCCCAATCCTTTCTTGAGGTATTAACAGTTTTTTCTAAGATTTGCTTGATTTCCCTGTTCGATACCTCAACTTGCCCAGTGGTTTGAGGGTGGTAAGTGATTCCAAACTTAAAATGGCACCCATATTTTGCCAATAAAGATTTGAATTGATGACTTTGAAAATGCACCCCATTGTCACTGATTATAACTCTCACAACTCCAAACCTTGAAAATATATGCTTCTTAACAAATTTCACAATACTAGCTCCGATATTGTTTGATAAAGCTGTGGCTTCCACCCATTTGGATACATAATCAACTGCCACAAGGATGTATTCATTACCAAAGGATATCAAAAACGGTCCCATAAAGTCCAGACCCCAAACATCAAAGAGTTCAACCTCTAAAATTCCTGACTAAGGCATTTTGTGCTTCTTATCGATGTTACCTATTCTTTGACACCTATCACATGTCATAACAAAAGTTTTAGCGTCCTTAAAAAGAGTAGGCCAGTAAAACCCGGATTGTAAAACCTTTATTGTAGTTTTGTTAACACCATAGTGTCTGCCATAAGAAGAAGCATGGCAATGATACGATACTGTTCGCATCTCCTCATTAGGTATATATCTTCTAATTATCCCATCAGCACATCTTCTAAAAAGCAACGGGTCTTCCCAAAAGTAATTCCTCACCTCAGATAAGAATTTCCTTCTCCTATAGTATGAATAATCACTTGGGATATTGTTAGACATAAAAAAATTAACATGATCAACAAACCAAGAAATGCTTTCCTTAACAGACCACAGATTCTCATCAAGAAAGGCATCGTTAATCAGTTTAGCTCTCATTTTGTCACCTTGCTCAAGTAGCGAAAGATGATCAGCTATCAAATTTTCAGATCCCTTCTTATCTCTAATTTCCAAATCAAATTCTTGCAAGAGTAAAATCCATCTAATTAACCTTAGTTTGGCATCCTTCTTTGTGAGCAAATATTTCAAGGTAGAATGGTCAGTGTAAACAATGACTTTGGAACCAACAAGATCTAAATTTATCAAATGCAAAGACCACTACTAGCAATTCTTTCTCCGTGGTAGCATAATTAATTTGAGCATCATTAAAAACTTCGCTAGCATAATAAATGACATGTAATTTATTATCATGTTTTGTCCTAAGACAGCCCCAAGTGCATAATCATTAGCATCACACATTAGCTCAAAAGGGAGATTCCAATTCGGTGCAGCCATTATAGGAGCTGAGGTAAGCTCCTTCTTCAACCTATTGAAAGCATTAAGACATCTATCAGTAAATTCAAAGGGGACTTCCTTTTGCAACAAAGCACATAAGGGTTTAGAAATCTTAGAAAAATCTTTAAAACATCTTCTATAAAACCTTAAATGTCCACGAAAACTCCTTATTGCTCTAACCAAATTGGGAGGTGGTAATTTGTTGATGACTTCAATTTTAGCTAGATCCACCTCTATTATATTATTTGAGATTTTGTGGCCTAGGACGATCCCTTCTTGTACCATAAAATGACACTTTTTCTAATTTAGCACAAGATTGGTTTCTTCACATCTCTGTAGAACCTGTTCTAAATTAAACAAACATGCATCAAAAAAGGAACCAAAAATGGAAAAATAGTCTATAAATACCTCAATTATATATATGGATATCATGCAGCTTTGAAAAGTGGCAGGAGCATTGCATAAACCGAACAACATCCTACGATACGCAAATGTATCATAGGGACAAGTGAAGGTGGTCTTCTCCTAATCCTATGAGGCTATAGGAATTTGTTTATACCCTAAATAACCATTTAAAAAGTAGTAATAATCATGTCCCGCTAATCTTTCCAACATTTGATTAATAAAGGGTAGAGGGAAGAGATCTTTCCTAGTTGCTGCATTTAATTTCCTGTAGTCTATGCAAACCCTCCATCCTATTACAACCCTAGTGGAAATTAACTCATCACTCTCATTATAGATGACAGTCATGCCACCTTTCTTTGGTACCACCTGCACAGGAGTTATCCAAGAGCTATTAGAAATAGGATAGATAATTCCTGCATCGAGTAACTTAAGTACCTCGGATCGCACAACTTCCTTCATGTTGGGATTGAGTCACGTCTGAGTTTGCATAATAGGTTTGTGGTTTTCCTCCATTAAGATCCTGTAAACATAAATAGAAGGGCTAATTCCCTTTATGTCAGCAATATTTCATGCAATAGCCCCTTTATGTTCACGTAACACCCTTAATAACTTCTCTTCTTGAGAGGGATTCAAAGAAGAAGAAACAATAACCGGATATGTATTTGATTCTCCCAAGAATGCATATCTCAAATAAATTGGAAGCTGTTTTAGTTCAATTTTTGGTGGGCTTAATATAGAAGGTAATAATTTAGGTTTAGGAGGGCTCAATTCTTCAATTTGAGGTCTATACCTAAAACCATTACTTTGCAATCTATATTCATAGTCCACTAACTCATTATCCAATTCATTCTCATCTAGTCCTAAAGTTAGGCCTGTCTATAAAGCATCATCATACGTTAATTTAGGAATAGATTCAAGTGTAAGATAATCAATTACATCTACCCTATAAGTGACTTCATCAAAAGAGGGAACCTTTAAAACTTTGAAAATGTTAAACACCTGTTCCTTAACACTAACTATTAAAGTCAGCTTACTATCCAGGGCATCAATTAATTCTCCACCAGTGGCTAAGAATGGTCTTCCTAATATTATAGCAACCTATATATCGAAATCTATCTCAAGCACAACAAAGTCAACTAGAATTATAAGCTTACCAACTTTTACTAGTAAGTCCTCAACTATACCAATAGGGTATCAAATTGATCTATCAATAAGTTGCAATGAAATTGTAATTGGTTTGAGTTTACCAATTCCAAGCCTATTATAGAAAGACAAAGAAATAAGGTTAATACTTGCACCTAGGTCACATAAGCGTTGAAAAACATTAGAAGTACCAAAGTGACAAGGAATAGTGAAACTCCCTGAATCCAGGTAGTTTATTTTGTAAAATAAAACTACACTCCTCAGTTAAAGCTACCATCACAAAATTATCTAGCTTCTTTTGTTGGAGATGATTTCCTTCAAGAACTTAGTGTAAGCAGGCATCTCAACAAGTGCTTCAGCAAAAGGAACGTTGATATGGATCTTCTTAAAAAGGTCAAGAAATTTCTGAAATTTGGAATCATCATGCTTCTTTTTTACCCTTTGAGGGTAAGGTATGGGTGGCACAAAGGAAAATTCTAAACTTGGTGAAGACTCCTTCTTTGGTTCGGTTTCTTTAGGCTCTTTTTCTTCATCCAACGTCACCATTTTAGCATCGTTGGTTTTATTTATCTTAGTTTCATTCTCCTTAGGGACCACACCTTCTTCACCTTACCACTCCTCAAACGGATTGTTATACAATCTTGTTTATGATTCACTTGAGTATTACTAGGTAGCTTTCCCTTACCTCTTTCACTTACCTCTTTTGCCACTTAACTGATTTGCACCTTTAAATTTCTGATGGTAGCTTGGTTGGACTGGATGTTTTGCTCTATTCTGTTCATGGCTTGAGAGCTAGCTTGAGCACTTTGATTCATCTTGCTCATAAGTTCAGCAAATATATTTTCAAGCCTATCCACTTTCTTCTCCAATGGTGAAGGGTATTGTTATTGTGCAGAAGATGAAGGATGGGAATACTGCTATTTTGGTGGCATTTGGAAACCAGGTAGTCCCACTGGTTTTGCAGCCCCTTGATTTTTTCATTAAAAATTGGGATTAAACTTCCAACCTTCATTGTAGGTGTTTGAAAAAGGATCAAATCTCTGTCATTGTCTACCAACATAGTTCAACTCTTCCTCCAGCATTGTTGCCTCAATGTTCATATAACCAGTTGCTGTATGCCCAAATGTACCACAAAGAGTGCAAGGATCCCTACCAGAGTTTTTGTCGTTCATCAACATACTTCTTATTTATCTCAGAAACTTGGTAAGCCATGTCAGATCTAGATCCCACTTCAGTAAGAGTAGTAGCTTTTCTCCTAGTCACCTTACAATGTGAATTCTCTGCGAATTTTTTGAAAATATTCCGTAACTCTTGGGAACTCAGGTCATTAATATTCCCACTAGCATTTAAATCCACCAATGTCTGATTATGATCAGTGAGACCATAGTTAAAAAACTAAGTCAAAGAGTATGTATCAAATCTATGATGAGGACATTGGTTAAGGAGATCATTAAATCGCTCCCATGCTTCATGAAAATTTTCTTCTTCTTTTTGCGAGAACCAATGTATCATCTTCCTTAGCTTAAGAGTTTTGTGGGCTGGATATCACTTCATCATGAAAGTCTCCATTACTTTGTCCCAAGTATCAATAGAATCAACCTCTAAGTTTAGCAACCAATTTCGTGCTAATCCCTTCAACAATAGGGAAAACACCTTAGCCTTAACTCATTTTCGGACAATCCATACAATGGAAGAGTCTGAACTGTAGCATAAAAGTCTTTCATAAAGGCTAGAACATCTTCACTCGGCATTCCATTAAATTGTGGCAACATAGATAGATGAATTTGCTTCAGTTCATAATTTCTTGCTGCCACAGTCAATCGAGCGCAAGAAGGGTTACCTGCAATAAATGGCATATGATAATCTCTAATTCTCCTTATCGCAGGATTAACAACCATCAGTTCAGCCTGATTTTCTTTATTGAATTGATCATTCCCCATATTTTGTTCCCCATGCAGAATTGGATTTTGATTATTATTTTCCATCTCTCTTCTTCTTTGGGCATTGTTTCTTCTACAAGTACATCCAATTTCAGGATTTAACTCAAGTAGCTGATCGTTGTTCAAATTTCTTGAATGCATTAAGTGCATATAGCTCCTGAAATTAAACAAAGAGAAAGGGGTTTCAAAGTAATTAATGGAAGAAAACTTAAAGTAAAATAAATAAATAAAATAACTAGAATTAATAGTAACCAATATAAATTAGTCCCCGACAACGATGCCAAAAACTTGATCAACAGAATCTGCAAGTTCACCGAATCGTTCCTAGTACTTACACATCAAGTATTCCAAGGTTGTATCACACAAGGACTAAAATACTCACTACTAAATTAATCCTAATTACGTGAGCTAAAATGATAAGAAAATTAAAAGATGATTGGATTAAAGCAAACAATAAATTGTGAAGAATGTAAATAAATAAGCAAGGTAAATATGATGATGTACACTTAAGGCTTCGGGGTTCACCAGTTTAAAAGATTGATTGATAAATTATGGAATTGATTGAATGACAGGTTATAATAATAATTGCAAAAATTAACTTATATTCTCTCTTAAGACATATAAGAATACCCAACTGGTTGATTATCATCTCTCAATGTGAAACCTAACTAGTCAAATTCATTAAGAACAAGCAACCATAAGTTATCAAACTAGTTCAGGATATCACTATCTCTAAATCTAATGTGTTTACCTTCCTAGGGCACAAATCATACTTCGCCTTTTAGTCCATCATATGATTCCTAAGGTTGCATCTATGGTGATTAAGCATAGAAACACAATGACGCTTAAGAAAGATAAATATAACCTAAGAACTTTCATTCAACACCAATCAATCCATAAAACATAAATCAATCCCCAAAATAGGCTTCATCCCTAAAACCAGAATATGGTAAAAAAATCTGAACAAATAAAGATAATCAACATCCAAGAAAGGGTAGAGAGAAGATTGAGAGAACACAAAACAAACTTGCTTCCATTGCTTAATTCAATCCTCCATCTTCCTCTTCTTTGCCTCTTTTAGGTGCCTCCTTTGTGTGCTACCTCGCTTTTAGTGTCAAAACCCCCCTTTTGGTCTTAAAAATGAGTATTTATAACGTCTTGAGCTCAAAGAAACCTAGTTTTTGCCAAACAAGGGAAGGAGGATTGTAACAGTGTCGTCAAAGTCTGTTAGGCGGACCCTCATGTCCATTGGGTGGACATTTTTTGTCTTCCAAACCAAATTTGGCCAGCAAATGTCCATTAAGCGGACTTCATATCTGTTGGGAGGACTTTTTCAGGTTTTCTAGCTTTCTATCTCCGCTCATGTCCGTTTGGAGGGACATTATGTCCACTGGGCAGACATACACTGGACATCTACAGAATATGCAATTTTGACCCTTTAGATGGCAAAATCTCTTCTTGGATTCTTCACAAAATTGTAGAACTCAGAGTCCTCTTCAAAAGCGTACTTGAATGACCTTAATCTGACATCCACAGCGAAAGTTATGCCTATTGCCCTAAAATCTATCTATTTGCACATATTAAGTAATAAAGTTGAAATGTGTGAGAATTAACCAAATAAAGCTCAAAATTCACATGGAGATAAGTTAAATTAGTTCCAATTCATCTCAAAATTATATATAAATAATTTGACTTATCAGTTGTGGTGGGGGTGACTCCTTTGTAATTCCTTGAATCTCTCCCAAGCTTCATACAACGACTCCCCATCATTTTGTTGAAAGTTGGTGATCTCTTTGATGATTCTTATTATCTTGGTCAAGGGGGAGTACTTAGTCAGGCAAGCTTAGGCTAGCTACTCCCAAGTAGTGATTTGGCTTACACTAAGTGAATTATACCATGTCTTTGCTCGATCTCTCAAGGTAAAAGAAAACAATCTCAACCTCTTGGCATCATCCAACATCCCATTAAACATGTAGGTATAACAAATCTCTAAGAAATTTACAAGATGGACATTGGGATCTTTGTTAGACAGTCCATAAAATTGCACATTGCTCTGAAGTATGTTAAGGAGTGTTAGCTTGATCTCAAAATTATTGGCTTGAATCACTGGCCTTGCAACTCCTTGAGGACTGAAACTTGGCCTCATAAAGTCTATCAATGTCCTCTCAGCTCTTCCTTACTCTCCCTCTTCTACCATATTCCTTTGTATTTGTTCTTGGAGTCTAGCTATTCTTAGCTCTTTTTCATGCCTTGTAATATATGAAAGCTTTTCTTCACTAAGCTTATTAGACCTTCTCGCACTCCTTGTGTTTATGCACCTACAAAAATGCAAGGAAAAGTATCAAACACTCTTAAATCAAAGTCACCTAAACTAAACAAGATGCTAAGCAAAACAATCCCCGGCAACGACGCTAAAAACTTGTTGATTGCAAAAATAAACTAGTTATTTTACGCTAAAAACTGTAAGTATAATGGTCGTTACTTGTAGTAAAAAGTAGATATTATTCTACAGAGATTGTGCTTAGGCACTACTTAATTCAGTTTGTTCTTTGTTTAAGACTCAAATTCGAATAATAAACTGAAAAGTAAACTAGATCAAACAAACTACCAACGAACAAAAATGTAACAATGGAAATCTATCAAGAGAATTAATCAAGTTATAGGAGAAGAGATTTTACCTATCATTAATGCTAATCTAGCCTTTTATATGTTTATGGGGTGTCAGTTCTAGACGATCGTAAGGTTGATTACTCTCTCTCGAGTTATAATCATTCTCTAAATTGTAAACCCTAAGGCCCTGTTTGGTTGAGGGGTTAATAATGGAATGGGATGGAACGTAACACACTTCTATTGTTTGGTTGAGGGTTTCGTAATGGAATGGGATGGAAGCGGAGGGTTTCATGCTACATTCTATTCCATCCTAAACAGTGAAAATAAGAAACCTCCGATTCGGGAGGTTTAGGATGGAACATAAACTAATAAATACATACTACCTAATATATCATCAATAATTTTTCTCAATACCAATTATCGTTGGTCAGTGAGTAGCTAGTCCTCCTCCTGGTCTAAATCCCTCGAAGCCTTAACCAACAAAAATGGCTTCTGTTCTATTTCAGGCTGAAGCAAACCATCCCAACAAGTTGCATTCCACGT
>JAOTJB010030112.1:0-10454 GCA_027123815.1 Erythroxylum minutifolium
TCTACTAACTATAGGGAGCAGAAAGGATTTGTCGCTGTTGATCAGATGATAGAAATCCAAGCTAAGATCGACAACTTAATGCAACAGCTCAGTAATATGAAGACATCATCCTCAACTATAGTAAAGGCCGCTCAATTGAAGTGTGAGCTATGCGACCAATTGGATCATGATACGGTGGACTGCTATCTGAAGAGAGACAATAACTTAAAGCAAATTAATTATATAAGGGCAATTCAGACGTGGAGGGGGTAATAATCCCTACTCCAACACATATAACCCTGGGTGGAAGAATTACCCTAACTTCTCCTGGTCGAATAGCAATAATGGAGGGCAGTTCAGGCCTTAAGGGCAATCAAGCTTTCAGCAGGATAAGACAAGCTCAATGGATTCGAAGTAGGACAGGATTTTAGACAAGATAGGAGGTGTGAAGGAAGCATATAGGAGGCTCAAGAGTAAATTCGTGCAAGTTACAAAAAATCATGCTTCCTCTATACACAATTTAGAAGTCTAAGTAGGCCAGTTAGCGGAAGCAATGTCGACTCGGAATGTTGGAACTCTTCTAAGTAACACTAAGTCAAATCCAAAGGAGCTTATCATGGTCATAACTCAGACTCAGGATGGAGAAATGTCACAAGTGCAGGAAACAGTAGAATAGAGAAAAAGGTCAAGAAGTTGAAAAAGACCTTTTGATTAAGCCCGTAATGGAATCAATTTAAGTGACTAAACAGGTATTTCCGTTCCTTATTGTGCAGCAGCGAGAGTTATATGCAAAGAGGGAAGCGAAAGAATTGCCAGAAATCAAGCATAATAAGATTGAGGAAGTGACGGACCAAATACGGTCAAAGCTTAATTAAACTACAAGAGTCCGTCAAGAAGAAGGTTGAGGAGCAACCATTAGAGGATAACCCCAACATTGTGAAGAAGGATGATCCAGGGGACTTTTTCATCTCCTGTAGTATCAACAACATCATTATAAATAGGGCATTCATGGATTTAGGTGCAAGTATAAATATGATGCCTTATACTCTCAGTCTTAAACTACGGTTACGAGAGTTAGTGCCCACCAAATTTTTGGTTAAGACGGCAGATAGGACTTCGCTTAGACCAATGGGGATTATAAAAGATGTGCTGGTAAAGGTTGGTAAATTTACCTTTTCGATAGACTTCTATATTTTGGACATTAGTGAAGATAAGGACACCCCAATAATTCTTAAAAGACCGTTCTTGGCCACTACACGCTCAATTATTGATGTAGATGGGGGCAAACTAACTCTACAAGTTGGAAAGGAGAGCTTAATCTTCAAGGTGACGGGTAGAGAGAACAGTGCTCCTTCATCTCTAGTGGATCCCAAGAAACCTGAACCTCGAGGTGAATGGGAGGAAATAGAGGATCCTCGGAATGCTTCCTGAAATAAGCGCTCGCGAAGGAGAAAGTGAGGCAAAGAAAATTACAAAGGCGGTGGCAGTGACAATATGGTAGCGAAAGTTCAGACTCTGAGATTAATGGCAACGCTACCATCGAACCATTCTTTCCAACCACCTTAAGCTTAAAATTAGCGTCGAGCTACTGATGTTAAAAGAAGCACTACATGGAAGGCAACCTATAGGAAAATTATCTTCTTATTGAATTTTTGTTAGATTAGTCGAATTTTGTAGTTTAGGTTTATTTCGGTTTAGGTTGAATAAAAGCGAAAAGAGGAATAGGAATTCAAAATCATAAGGAAGAATACGAATATGTATAAAGAGAAGTGAAAAAAGAATCTCGAAGTGAAGGAGAAAAGAATTAGAAAAGAACAAGGAAGAACTTGAGTACAGCCGCTAGCCACAACCGTGGCCTGCGATTAAGAATGCTTGTGGTGGTACACCGCTTGCCACGATCGTGGCCTACGACTATGAAGGAACAGGGTGGGAGTGTTTTCTTAAATGAAAAGTTTACCATTTTACCCTTTTCACCACCTATATATTCACTTCTTACTTCTTTTTCACTTTCACTTTCAGTTTCATTTTATCTCTCTAGATTTCCGGTCTTCAAACACTCTGACCTCTCACTATAGTATTTACCTTCCTAAATTCTTCCATTTCTGACCGCAACCATGCTACGCATTAAGCCATCAACTTGACGAGAGCCTTATGGAAGCCAGAACATTACGAGATAAGGGAGAAGGAACTGAGCTGCGAACTTCAGAGCACCATTTCCTATCTACACTGAGGAGGAAGGTATTTGTTTTCGATCTTTTCATTCTAGGAAAATTTCAATTCTCAAATATTTTGATGCTGACACATTAGATAGGCTAGAACTGCATGAGCGGGTAGAGAACCTAGCTAAGAGAGTACAGTAGGGCCAATTCATACGGTTCCAATTCCCTATTTATGAGAAACTTACTCTGGAGTTCTTTACTTCCTTGACCTTTGACCCTAGGGACACCAAGGAAATATGGTTTAGACTAGGCGAGAGAGTATATGAATTAACGGTAGAACTCATATATGAGATGTGTGGACTCCCCGAATCCACCGTCATTGATCAACATGAAGATTTCAGTGTCTCCCAATATTGGCGTGAGTGACTGGTATTAAGCGATTTTACGCAAAGTATACACACAACAACATTATTTGGTCACATGAACAATTGCTGCTACACAAATTTATATGTTAGCTAGTTTTTGACAAGTCAGAAACTAACAAGTGTTCTACCAAGGAACTTTTTATACTCTAGTGCATGGATCACAGTATTCCAGTATGCATGTCCACCCATATCCATAATGCCATTGTTGCTGTTTCGCGTAAGCGGAGTAACCACCTAGGAATGAGGTATATAGTATCGGCCATTTTCAAACATTTTAGTGTCGAATGAAGGGGGTTAATAGTTCACCCTCTCAACTTCCTCAATCGCCACCATTTACTCCGGGAAGAGGTCATCCATTCCACGAACATGAGTCAGCGGGAGATTCATGAGAAGACATATGAGTTCAAGTGCAGCGCAGCCTCGACAGGAGGAGTCAACGAGTGAAGAATCGAAAAAAGAAGAAGAGGAAGAGCAAGGCTGGAAGAAGGTTTTGGATGCAATATCCGAGACCAACAGAACACTTGCAAAGATGGCATGCACATAATGATGCTAGAGTCGAGATATCTGATAAATCCATCGATATTTTGAGTCTCAAGGTATTCAACTGCCACCTCCGACACCATCACCACCTTTTTCACTTTAGGATCCAAGTCTAACCCAAAAATTTTCTTCAATTTTATTTTATTTTGTTCCGTTTATTTTTCTGTTCATTTTTTAGTTATTATTATTATTTCTATTGTTAATTTTATCTGTTCTTTGTTACTCAAGTTTTTGTCTTTACCCTTTGTCTATTTATAGTGTGTGTTTCCTTTTCACATTGGGGACAATATGTTATTCAAGTGTGGGGAGGGATTCTGGGTTTTTTTTTTGTATGTGAATTTTGCATACTGTATGATAGTAGTAGGTTATATTGTGTGAAGTGTGTGAATTTGTCAATAGCTTAAATTGAGGGAAATTTATTTAATTTTGGTACATAGTCTATCAAGTTGTGAACGATCGTTAGCTTGCAAAATTAGTGAAATAGGGGGCCTTTGGATAAATATACAGCATAATTTGGACTTAGTGTAAAATTGGCACCCTCTATATTGTCACATTCATTCATAAATTGAGGTTTTTTAGGTTAAGTAGCTTAACTAGTATTTTTCATGAAAACAAATAGCGGAAAAAAAAGTGTGTTAGTTTAATAAATTACTATTTTGCTGACCTTCAGGTTATGAATAGAGCTAGTAGCTAGTTGAAAACGTGATGTAGCTGAGTAACCGGATCGACACGCATCACAAATGTCTGCCTTTTTGTAAAAAAGCTATAATGATGTTTCAACCAAGATGTTTAATAAATGACTTAGTTGAGTAGCCGAATCGACATTTATCACAAATGTTTGCTTCTGAGTAAAAGACTAAGTCCTGGTTCTAATAAAAAAGTGTTTAAATAACCACCTACTGGACTTAATAAGCTTGAATTTTCATGGAATTACACCTAGGAATAGTTACGAAGTCTGAGGGACCGAAGATTTATTAATGTGTGTGTAAAATTGAAAAGGGTAACTAAGTAACACTTAGGTCTTGAATTAGTTGTATATTTAGTTCAAAGCCCCTAGACACATGCCTTTTTTGCTGCTGATTTACTGTAATTTAAATGATTGTGTCCAAGATTAAAGTTACTTTATAAAGTCAGAGCCATTATCTCATTATTGCATTGTGTGTTATGCGTTTTTTATGTGTTTTGTTGTTTTGTTTGCTTGAGGACAAGCAAACGTTTAAGTGTAGGGATGTTGATAGTTACGTTTTGCTTGATGTTTTAGGGTGTAATTTGTTAAGTATTTATTGTTAAATTTAGAGTTAAGTGTGTGTTTATGTGCTAATTATGTTAGCTGTGTGTTTAAGTGGTATTTATAGGTTAATTTGAATCTTTGAGATTAATTGTTACATTTTTTAGGTACTTTGATATGAACGATGAAGATTTGAAGAGTTTCAGGCTAAAAGACATAGGCCACGATCATGCACAGTGGCTATGATCTTGACAGAGAAGGAAGAGCCAGGAGTAGCCAGGCCACGATCACGCACTTTAGGCCACAATTGTGCACTTCAAGCCAAGATCATGACAGAAAGGATAAATCATTAGCCACGATTGTGGCAGGCAGGGCCACAATCGTGCCCTATGTCAGACTCATATGAAAACTTAAATTTTGAGTGATTTTTTAGATCGTTTCGACCCCGAGTTTGATCTAGGGCTGCTACAAAATAAATAGTGCATTACAAGATGGCCGCCAGGGGGATTGGAGAGGTGAAAAAGAGTCGAGCAAAATAGTGAGTTTTTGCAAAAATCTGAGAGAAACCTAAAGAGAAATCAAGCAATTGAGGAAGGAGACGAAGGAAGAGATGTATGGAGATACATTTGACGCGAAGTACTTCCCAGAATAGGCAGTTTCCCACAGTCACGACCTTCGAGATCCATTCTGATAATATTTTCTATTTTTTATGTCGATTTCATTAATGTATGAGATTCAATATTGATTGGAATTGCTATTGTTAAGTGCTAATCTTTTGTTTAAACCCACCTTTGGTTTTTTTATTCTTGTTATTAATAAAAATTATTTTATGGCATTTTATTTCGATTTAATTGTGATTCAATTTCGATTCTTCATAACTTGGCAATAAACTGAGAGGGTGAGCCAGTAAAAATCATTGATTTGGACTACCGAGAGTTAGGTAAATCAATAGGTAGAGAGTTGAATCAAACAAGTAGAGTCATGTAACGAGAGATTGAGCATAGATTCCTAGTAGGTTAATAGACAAATTCAAAACTAATTTAGCTTTTGGACCAATTGTAGGTTAAGAGATCACAATTCCCATAATTTGAATTAGGGTTTATCAATTAGGGTTAAGAATTATAACTTGAGAGAGAGTAATTCACCCTAGAACTGTCTAGGCCTGTTAAATCAGAATTTGCATAATTGATAGATTTTCTTTAATTTTGAATTGAATCCCCCTTTCTCTCACTTGGTTATTTCTAGGTTGGGTTTCAGATTATTTGTGTGGGTTACTGGTGTGTCCAATCATGTAGCACCTTAATTTCTCAAATTTAATTATTGATTGATTTAATTTCTGCATTAGTTAATTAACTAGGATTATTACGAGCTTAGCTGCCTTTAAATTTTAGGACTAGTTCTCTTCCTCGTGGGATCGACACCTTAGGTACTATGTGAAAGAGCCGTACGCTTATGGTAATTACCAAGTTTATAGTTAGTAAAACTTAGATCGTGTAACCTTGAGCGAACAACTCTCTTTGACTCATATGTGGTTTTAGGCACAATTTAGAAGCAAAGCAGTTAAAGTGAGTGGAAAGAACTATATTTGAGTTGTTTTCCCAAAAATCACACTCACTTGTCTTTATAGAGCAAGAATTAGAAAGATTGGGGCAAAGATAAAAAAATAACAAGATCATCAAATAGCATAGCTCGCGGCCATCCAGAAAATTTCACAGCCATGCAACATAGAATGGCTGGAAAGAGGACAAAGCTTGGATAGGTGTCGTGTAAAGCCCAATCATTAATATAACTTACCCATGGCCCAACCCAACCCTCAACCTTTAAACATGTATAAAAGAACTAGAATCTAAAAATTAGAAGATAACATATGAAAATCACATTTTTTTCATCTTGCTTGCAAATTTTGCAACTAGTAAGTGTCTAAATCACTACTCTTTCTTTTGCATGTAACACTTCCTTCATAGGTTTCCCTCAATGTGTTTGTTTTGTAGAAAAATTGGAGGGTGTTATGGTTGATTAATAACATCAAAAGTCCTCACATTTAGGTAAAAATCTAGTAGTCATTTTTATGTCTTTTTGTGTGATTTTAATCATCCTATACTAGATTGTACTTAGTTTGCATGTTATGGTTAATTAGGACAATAATTAAAGTTGCATGAAGGGATAAAAAGGGAGAAAAGAGAGAAGATGAGGGGAGGGAGAAGATGATGGCTTTGTTTTGAAAATTTAAATTGTATATAGGGACAGAATGGGAAGTGCAAAAAGTTAAGGGTGAATATGGAATATCAGTTGCATGTAAGGGCAGAATGGGAAGTGCAGAAAGTTATGGGTGAATATGGAATTTAAGTTGCATGTAAGGACAGAATGGGAAGTGCAAACGGTTAAAGGTAACTCTGGAATTTTATTGTAAGAACGGTAGGGATTTTGTTGTAAAAAGGGCATCTTTGATATTAACTGAAATAGAGGAGGGTAAAATGGATTTTTAATTAGTTAAAGGTATTTTAGTAATTATAGGGGTTAGGTTAGTAAGGTATTATTTTTATAATGAAGAATAAATTGGAATAGAGAATAATGTTGTCTTATTAGTGTAATTGGCTAAGGAATTTCTAGTAAATTAGTTTAATAAAATTTTGTAAATTCTAGGTCTAAAAGCCCAATTAAGGAGAATTTGGGATTATCAATTAGTTGAGTACAAAACTGAGGTAAGGATAACTTTGGACTTTACTTTTAAAATTAAGTACCGTGTTGTTATTAATAAATTTTATTTTGAATTAGTCATTAATTTAATTAATCATTAATAATTATTAGGATAGCCATGGTTGCATGCATCACATGCATGCGGATGCAGTGGAAGTGTCAAAATCAAGATTCTGACACCACGATAACTCGAAAGTCACAAAATCTCACATGCATGCAAGGATATGTAAAGAACATAAAAAAAAACAAAACTTATTACCTTGTGTATCTCCTCCTTTCTTGTTTCTTCTCCTTGTTTGGGTTATTGCAAACACCAAACCCTTCCTTGATCACCCAAGAACACGCAAAGAAGGAAGATGAAATAGTGTGTAAGGGTTTTAGATCACCAAACTTAATGAATTCAAATAGATGTTTATTATGAGAGATAGATCAAGGTTATCTTCCATGCATGTAAGATTTATACAACAATTGCATAAATTTGCATAAAGATAACTCAAGAATACTTCTCACTCTCTCTCGAACTCTTCTAGAACCCTTTCTTTATCAATTGAGTGTGTAAGAAGTGAAGGGACCTCGGCACATAAGTGAAGAACTCACTTATATGTCACTTTGCAACTTCTGTCATGATCTTGGCCTTGCCGGCCACGATTGTGGCATGCCTCACCTTAGGCCACGATCGTGACCCTATAAGGCACAATCGGCCTTCTTAAAATAATCCATGCACACTTTTCATCTGATCTTTTATACGTGTGACCCTTAGGTTCCCGGTTATTTTAGGTATATGAATTAACTCTTAATTCAAACACATCATGAAGGGTTTCATGATGCCTATTTACCAGAATATAAGTGGATTAACACAAACTCTTTGATAGTGAATTATCCAACTTATGAACCTTTCTGTAGACAATTACCGTGTAATTCATCCTTTCACCATACTATACCCCACTTGGTTTGGAGTATAGGCTATATGTCGACTCCTAATAGACTGACTACGTCACATCTAGTCCAAGTGATGTTAGTTCTTATCCTAGGATCTCATTACTCTATGTGTCATTGAAGACTCTCTTTATGACACATAATTGCTCTGGCCAGAGACTCTTGAGTAATGAACCTGAAAAGAGACGGTGGGTATCATCTCCTTCTATCAGGAGTGGCGAATGCTTTATTAGCTACCCAATTACCTTTGAATACAAATAGCTGTACCCAATCACCACCCTAAGAGCGACCTCATCTTGAGGTAACAAGGAATGGTGTCAAAATACAGGATTTATATCCAAGTTATCCTTGAGTACCTCAAGTCTAAGGATATTTGAACCATTGTCATAATGAGATTAATCATTAACATTCAATAGATCATCCATATGATAATCTCATAGCAGGTCATCTAATGTACTTACTACCCTTAGTAAGCATCCACATATTAACTCTAAACATCTCATGCTTATAGTTTATGATATCCACTGCTTGATCAAATCAAGGAGGATAATATGTGCGAGTCTTTCTGGATTACTAATGTTCTGTCTTATTAATCCTTTGACTAGGGATTATTTTGATACTAATATAATTGCACATGATGGGAATCTCATTATCATGATCTCATTATAATTTCCTTTATGCTATGTTTTGTATCATGGACTTCATTAATTTGATTTAAGATCAATATAAATTCACACATAAATTAATATCAAATCAATGAAAAAAGCCTTTTGCTTTATTAATCAAAATAAAGTTTGTACAAAAGTGTTAAAGGTAATTTCTGTTAGAACACTACTTTAACAGCACGATCCCCTCTTGCAGCATAAAATGACATTCCTCCCAATTCAGCACCAAGTGTGACTCTTCACATATTTGAAGAACTTTGTCCAAATTAGTTAAACACATCTCGAAAGAATCTCTAAAAACTAAAAAATCATCCGTGAACACCTCCATTATATCTTCTATCATATCGGCGAAGATAGACATTATACATCTTTGAAATGTAGCTGGGGTATTGTATAGTCCAAAATGCATTCGTCTGTACATGAATGTACCATATGGGCAGGCGAATGTGGTCTTTTCTTGATCATCAGGGTAGATGAAGATTTGTTTATGTCTCAAATATCCATCTAGTAAGCAATAAAATGAATGTCCAGCTATCCTTTCTATCATTTGGTCTATGAATGGGAGAGGAAAATGATCTTTCTTAGTCACTGAGTTGAATTTGCAATAATCTATGCATACTCTCCATCCTGTGACCATTCTTTTTGAAATTACTTCTCCACTATCAATTTCTATTACCATTATTCCACCCTTCTTAGGTACACATTTTATTGGACTGACCTATTCACTATCAGAGATGGGATAAATTAAACCTACATCTAAGAGTTTGATTATATCCTTCTTGACCACCTCCTTCATATTAGGGTTCAACCTTTGTTGATGCTCCCTCACCGTTCTACATCCTTCCTCTAGGTTTATTCAGTGCATGCAAACATTTGGGGTCAAACCTCAAATATCATCAACTTGCCATCTAATGACTTCCATTTGCTTTTTAACAATTTCTACCACCTTACTTTCTTGTTTCTTGTTCAATTGATTGGAGATGATCATCAATAATGTTTTATCTTCACCTAGAAAGTTATATCTGAGATGCGCAAGTAATGGTTTAAGCTCTAATGTGGGTAGTTTTTTTATAGATGGTGGTATGGGTGCTTCAGTTTGAACCAATTTATCTTGATGCATTTGAACATCTGACTCCTCCATCTCATTGTCTTTTTTAGATTCAACTTTTTGATATCCATTGTCTATCTCCACTTCCACTGACTGTACTTCTACAATGCAACTCTTAGCTTGTTCTTGCAAATTTTGATACACAATTTCGACCTACATGCATAGGCTGCTCGCAGTTGGATTCATTAAAGCCTTATTCATATTGAATCTAATATGATCCTTGCCTATTCAAAGTGTTAATTTCCCTTCGTGAATGTCAATTATTCCTTTCCTTGTATTCATAAATGGTCCACCTAGGATCAGTGGACAGTTCTTATCTTCTTCAAAATCGAGAACCATAAAATCTACAGGAATAATGAACTTGTTCGCTTGCATTAGAACGTCTTCCACTATTCCAAATGGTCTTTTAATGGACTGATCAACCAACTGAAATAACATTGACGTTGGTTTGACCTCACCCAGTCCTAACTTCTTGAATATTGATAAAGGCATAAGGTTAATACTTACACCTAAATCGCACAAGCACTTTGTGAATTCAAACTCACCAACCACGCAGGGTATTGTGAAACTCCCTAGATCCTTCAATTTAGATGGCATCTAACTGGTGACTATGGAACTACAGGTACCAGTTAGAGCTACCCTGTAACATCCCCTCACTTATGGAAAAGGGTAAATTGGTCTTTTTGAATGGGTTAGCATAATTGGAAGTGTTTCTGA
>JAOTJB010030129.1:0-10452 GCA_027123815.1 Erythroxylum minutifolium
ATGATGAGGATTAAGCTTTGAGACTCATCTAGTCTCTTCCACCTTTCTATGAACACATGAAACCTGTTTTGATTCATAGGAAGGAAAAGATAATTCTTTTTGAATATACCGGAAAGCTCTTTTCAAAAGAGAGAAGACTAGGTGATGGAAGAAGTGTTCCTCTTAAAGACTCAGCTCTAGTGGTCGCTGGATATAGGAAGAAGAACTCTATGCAGAAAAATATAATATGTTGGATGTGTGGACAATCTGGGCAGGTAAAGAAAAATTGTCCAAGAGGTGGAGCCGGCGGCAAGGGGCTCTGGTTCAATTAATGGAGAGACTGACAATGTCGCTAACATCGTATCCATGGATGATGATTTTGCTCTCTGAAAGGGGGCATGTACATCCTCATGGCATGCCGCTAATCCTAAAGTTGCCATGATAAAGAATGTGTTACTGTTAGTGGGTCCAAAAGTTTGTACATGGGTATTGGTTTGGCATTGATGCAAGATGTGTAATGGAATTTATGTCGATGACTGATGAAATTCTAAGAAAGCCAATCATGGGAGTTGCACCATATTTTTTTCAACAAGGTTATTTTAAACATGTGTCGAAATGAAAGGCTTGGAATTGGTTTATTCTGAGTGGGTATGCTTTTATGGTGGAGCATAATGTTGTGAAGCATGGTAATTCTCGATATTGAGAGTTATGTTATTTTCATGAGATCTTCATTGAGGGGGAGTATGGTTGTGGGATTAGTCAAAGTCGCAAAGGTGGAGATTGTTGAGTTTGGCTCCTTTTTTAATCCTATATTGGTTGGGGGAAACAATTACGGTAAGACTTTTGCCTATATAAGGAGGGTGCTAACTCCTTAGTTAATGCACCAATCCAAAGTCAAAGATTTGTATGACAAATTTGACTCTAGTTAAATTCCGCTTTTGAGGTTAGAGTTGGAGAATTTGTTTTGGGTATTTCATTGTGGGTGTATTGGGGAATTGGGGAATTGGGAGAGAGGAAATTTTGTGTGATTGTAAGAATTTTTCACATAGTGGATTTTTTTCTCAGTGCCCATGGTTTTTCTCCGATTTGGGAGTTTCCATGTAAATTCTCTTGTGTTGTTATTATTTCTCTATTTTTTGATATTTTTGTCTATGAAATATCCTTGGGTGTATGTTTGGGAGGTTAAAATTCCCAACAGTTCGAGCGATATTGGTCTAGTTATAAGAAGGAGGCAATCATTGATTTCAATCTTTGATAAGAAATGCTATTGATGGATTTTCCTATTCCCTAGCTTTCGTCACTGCTATCCAACTGCTATAATGACCTTATCTGCTTCTCCTCTTCCTCAAATAACTTCCTTCACCCCATCCTATTTCTGTTTACAACCTATTTTAGTTCTACCAAACACTCTCCTTATGCACTCTCCTCTATTTCTACTTTCCACTTTTTCTGGTTGTTCAATCTAAGCTCTCCGTCGATCTCCTAAGGTTGAACAGTTGTTTAGTCACTTAACATCTTTTTTTCTTGCCTAAGCTTTATACTACCGTTTAGGGCAACTGTTTTGTAGCCTTGCTCTACTTAAAAGTTGTTCCTGCCTTGTTTGAGTATGTCAGTAGGGAAAAGTGGAATGTTTGTTTTCCTATCTCCAGAGAATTTCCCCTCTTTACTCTCTTATTCAACATCTCCTCTGGTAGCAAATAAACTTAGATCAAACTTGGTGAAAGAGGCTGTTGCTTCTTAAACTTTCATTCCCTGAAAAAGTTGGAAGCAAGTTCTTGGAGATCCCACTGATTTCTCTCTCCATTACTACCCACCTAAAAAAAAAGAAGGTCGTGTGATAGTTGCTCCGGAGATAAAGATCCTAACAGTTGGAGATGATGCATGGGAGGCTTCCTTAGTAGGTTTTCTCTTAAGGACTCATCCCCCCTTCTCCACTATAGCTATCTGGGCTTATAAGGCATGGAAGAATAACCCACATTCACTACACGAGATGAACCTTGGTTTGGTGAATGGAAGTTGGCCTTAGGTGTAATAAGATTCCCTGATGTGCAACTTGCCGAGAAAAATCTGATGCTCTTCTCCTTTTCCAATAGAAATGAAACGTTAAAACTGATCGAGGAAGGTCCAAAACATATTGGACAGCTCCCTATTTTCCTGTAAAAATGGCAACGGGTATAAATATAGACATGATGAAGTAAGAGAATATTCCAATTTAGGTGAATAAGTACAGTGTTCCTTTAGACTATTAGGCTAGTAAAGATTTGAACTTTCTATTTAGCTACATTGGTAAGCGTTTGTACATAGCTGAAAACATAGCTAAGAAAAGAACAATATGTTACACAAGAGTATGTGTTAGTGTGGAATTAACTAAGGAGCATCTTAGTGTAGAAATAACGAAGGAGCTTCCGGATTACATTTCTATAATGAGGCTAGGCTAAATTAACACTCTTTATGAAAATTCAATCTTAGTTAATAAGGGACGTAATGGAAGCTGATGGGAAAATCTTCAAAAGGGGGGATTATATAGAACTCATGGGAATGGATGCTAGGGATGTGGATAGGGACCAAAGGAATGTAACAATTAAGCCAAAAGAGGTGTTGAAAATGATTTGCAGAACAAGCATGATTCATTTGGCAAAATAAGGAGTTAAGAGAAGCAGGAGAAAGAAGACAGTTATTCAGGGTGTGGTACGGGGGAAATTGTTCCTAATCAAATAATGAAGAAGGAAGGAGAGGAGGTCTTTGTGTAGAATAGTCCAGCTAATTATCCATAAAATGTAGCAAAGGAGTTAAAAGAAAGTCCCGCAAATGGAACTAAATGAGAAAACTTTCAAAGTATTAAAAGAAAGAAGGCTAGAAGAGGAAATAGGAACAAAAGATCGAAATGTAAATATTCCATAAAGTGCAATGTTTGTAGTTTGAGCTGTTCTATGAAGCTAAAGCTTTAAGGCATTTTGCCTCTTCGGAAAATCCTTAGTTATTGTATCTTTTGGAAACCAAGATTAGAGAAGTTAATTTGAATAAATTGAGTATTTTTAGAGCAAATTCGATATTTCTTTCAAATCAACAATACCATTATAATGGGAGAATTTTTTTAGGTTATAATGCTAATCATGTGAACATAGAGGTATTGTGGTATTCTAACCAAGTGATTTATGTTTTGGTTCAACTCTTTCATGCTATTAGCAAGTTTTTATGTTTCCAAAGTGTACGGCTCTAACTTTAACTTTCAGAAAAGGATTCTTTATGAGGACCTGCTTTAAAATCAAATTTGCAAATTAGATTCATGGCTAGTATATGGGGATTTTAATGTTACCCTTGCAAATATGAAGCCAAGGGAAACTTTAGCCTCAGGAACTTTTTTAATGATTTTAAGGAGTATGTTGAAGGATTAGGACTATAGAAATTGAAATATGATGGCATTTGTAGCAAACAGGAAGGAAGATTCTCTATAATGAAACAATTAGATAGAAAATTTGTAAATGTTACATGGCTTTCTAATTTCTCTAAAAGTAAAGCAAAAATTATAGATCCCTTATTTTTTAATCATTTCCTTATTTAGATTGGAAATTTGCACCAAAAGGTATGTAAATGATTTCCTTTTAGATTCAACAACTACCTTACTTTGGATGACAGAATTCTGTAGGCAATTTCCAAGGGGATGGCTATTTCTATGCATGATTATAAAGTAGTATTTATATGTTCAAAAATTAAAGGCTAATAAGCTAGAATTGAAGTGTTTGAACCATCACTATGTAAGCTACAAATGATGAAAAGGAGAAGCTTATTTTGATTCAGGAAGGCTATGTGGATAATCTAGGGAGTATTGAGCTCTTAATGGAGGAGAATATAACACTAAAAAATTGCTTTTCCAAAGTTGAGGATCATGCTTCTCTAATTAAGCAAAGGTATAAAGTTAATTGGTTGAAGGAAGGAGATAGATGATTTAAATTCTTCTTTTAACTTAGTGTTGGAAAAGAAAAGCATCGACAATATTTGCTCTGTAGTCTCTCACAATCGAACTTTAATCATAAGCCAAGAGGGGCTTTTAGATGATGGAATGCTATTCTTCAAAACTCCATTGAGTCCTACTTTCCTAGTTTATCCTTGATGGAGCTACTAAGGAGTTGCATAAGTTCCCAAATTGTTCCAAAGGAGGATCTACAAAAGCAGGTGGATGACCAAGAAATAGGTTAAGTTGTTTTTTCAACCAAATGGTAGTAAGACACTGAGACTTGATGGAATAAATGGTTTACCTTTTACACAAAGCTTGGCATTTAGTCGGCCCAATGGGGAGCAAAGTTATTAAGGAGTTCTTTGTAAATGGATCTTTACTTAAAGAAATCAACAAAATTTGTTGTGCATGTTAATGACAAATAAATTTTTTCACTAACTTCTATGTTTTGTGATAAAGCAAACACACGCAAAAGGGGGTGAATTGTGTGTAAAAAAAATTTGTAAGGTATCTTAAATCTTTAAAATCCTTTTTTAAAAAAATGGGTTGATAAATGGAAAGGTCTTATTAAACTTCAAAAGGAATGTATTAACATTTAAAAAGAAAGCATCCTATTAGTTATTTAAAATACGAAAGAAGCTTATTAATTGAAAGGATCCTATTCGCGCTAAAAAAAAGGGACCTGTCAATTGATAGGAGCTTGTTAGAGGTTAAATAGAAATAAGCTTATTAATTAATAGGAGTATGTTGACACTTAAAGCGAAAAGAACTTCTTGCTTTATAAAAATAGAAAGAGCCTATTGAAAAACTGAAAAAGCCTTTTGAAACACAAACTTATAACACGAAAATTTAAAAGTTAGGAAGAGAGAAAAAAAGAAAAAGTAGATTTAGAATAATTCGACTAAAAACCAAGCCTATGTCTAGTCCCTAAGTATCCAACTTGAGTAATTCACTGTAAGAATCCAATTATTAAATTTGACGAAACTCTCCAAGCTCATAAGTACATATTTTTCAAGGTTCTACAACCTTCAGTATAACAAGCTTCTAAAAGCTAACAAAAGATAAAATAAAAATCAAAAGTAAGTTCTCAAATAATAATTTTTCTCTTGATAGAGTGATTTCACTTTCTAAGGCACAATAAGAATGATATGATTATCAAGAATATAGATGTTGCTTAAATGTTTCGGAAGTCTGTATTTGTTCGTTACTTCACAAGTGTTGTTACTCTGCTTTAAATAGTCAATTTCTTCAACTAGCCTTGCTTCATCTTAATTCTGAGTTGACTTTGGAAGAGCCTTTGTAAACATATCAGCAGGATTATCCTTAGTATTGATCTTCTTAATAAGGACCTTCTTCTCTGCAATAGTATCCCAAATAAAATGATATTTAACACCAATATTTTTGTCCTCTTATGATACATCTGGTCTTTTGTCAAATGAATAGTACTTTGACTATCACAATAAACGATAGTAACCTCTTAATGTAGAGATAATTCACCGAATAAACCTCTCAACCATATTGCTTCTTTGATAGCCTCAGTGACTGCCATATATTTTGCTTCAGTAGTAGATAAAGCCACCATATGTTGTAGAGTAGCTTTCTAGCTAATGACACAACCTCTAATGCAAAATACATAACCTATCAGAAACCTGCATCTGGCGAGATCATCGGTATAATCTGAATGTACAAAACCAACCAAAGTGTTGCTGGTTCTACCAAATTCCAAACAAAAGTTTGAAATACATTCAAGTATCTGAGAATCCATTTCATAACCTGCCAATGTTCTTTGCCAAGATTGGCCATATATATCTGCTAACCACACTAACAATTTGTGAAATATCAGGACGAGTACATACCATTACATACATAACACTGCTGACGACATTAAAATATGGCGTGTCATATAATCTTCCTCTTCCTGTGACTGTGGTGATTGAGCAGCAGATAGTATAAAATGACTAGAAAGAGGAGTACTAACTGTTTTAGCATCTCATATGCCAAATCTCTCCAAAACTTTATTAAGATAATTCTCCTAGGTCAAGAATAATTTACTAGCTCCTCGACCACGTCTTATCTCTATGCCAAGAGTTTTCTTTGTTGCTCCCACATCTTTCATCTCAAATTCACGATGCAATAAGGCCTTTAAATGGTGAATATTTGTGACATTCTTGGCAGCAATGAGTGTATCATCAACATATATCAACAAATAGATGAATAAGCTATCATCTAACTTTTGGAAGTATACACAACTATCATATATGCTCCTGGAGAAATCATGACCTAACTAAAATGAATCAAGCCTCTTATATCACTATCTTGGAGACTGCTTTAATCTGTACAAGGATTTCTTCAACAAACAACCTAGTCTTCTTTTCCTACCACTTTAAAACCATCAGGAGCATTCTTGTATGGATTCACCAAAACCCAAGTTCCATTTTTATGCAAAGATTTCATTTCTTCGTTTATAACCACCACCCACTTTTCAACATCAACACTTGAAACTACCTCTGTATATGTGGAAGATTCACCATCTCCACTTGTTTCCTGTGCCACTGATAAAGTATATGCAACTAAATTTGCATACCTCTGTGGTGGTCGAATATCCCATTTTGGTCTGTCTTTGGTTATGGAATGTTCTTTTTCTACTATTCATCTTGAAAATGATTAGGATCTGGTTCATCAACTTGATCTGTCTAATGTGTAGAAGACGTCTATGAAGGACTTGAACTACCAATCTCTAACTCTACCTACTTCTGTGCACTATCCTCCTTTTCTAAATTATAAGGATTACAAGACTATTTTCTAGGATACAACATAGAGGACTCATCAAATGTAACATCCCTACTAATTACAAATTTAGGTGACTTAGGATTAGGATACCACAAACGATATCCTTTCACCCTTGAAACATAACTAAGGAAAATACATTTCTTAGCCCTAGGCTCTAACTTTCTCTCATTTACATGCATATATGCTAGACACCTAAATATTCTTAAAGTAGTGTAATCAGTAGAAATACCTGACCAAAATTTCTCCGGAGTCTTGAAATTAAGAGGAGCATAAAGAGAGTGGTTGACGAAGTAGCAAGCTGTAGCAATGGCTTCTGCCCAAAAATCAAGTGTCAACCCCACATTAAAGATCATATACCGAGCCCTTTCCAAAAGAATCCAATTCATGCGCTCAGCGACTCCATTTTGTTGCAGAGTCATTCTGACAGTGTGATGCCGAGCAATTCCTTCATTCTTGCAAAATTCATTGAATTCACCTCCACAAAATTTCAAACCATTATCTGTCCATAGCCGCTTAACATGTTTTTCTGTCTACTTTTCAATCAAAACTTTCCATTGCTTAAAAGTTAAGAAAACATCATTCTTATGCTTAAAGAAATACTCCCAAACTTTCCTTGAATAATCATCAATAAAAGTCAACATATACCGGGCACCATTTTTAGATGGAACACGAAAGAGCCCCTAAAGATCAAAATGAATATAATCCAAAGTACTTTTAGTTTTATAGACAGCTGGAGAACTGAAACTGACTTGTTTCTGCTTCCCAGAGATACAATGCTCACAAAAGTCCATCTTACCAGTACTTTGATTACAAAGTAAGCCTCTCTTGCTTAACAACATTAAACCTTTCTCACCCATGTGTCCCAAACGCATGTGTCACAATTTGGTAATGTCACCGTCAGTAGAGACTGCCGCAGCACCTGTTACCATAGATCCTTGCAAAATATACAAACTACCAGACCTGCAAGCTTTCATCAATACAAGAGCACTTTTAAAAATTTTCAAAACTCCACCTTCAGCTAAGAACTTGCACCTTTGAGAATTAAGAGTGCCCAAAAAGATGAGATTTTTCTTCAAATCAGGAACATATCTAACGTCAGAGAGTGTTCCAATAATACCATCAAACATCTTGATCCGTACTATACCTTTATCAACAACTTTACAGGTAGCATTATTACCCATCAAAACAATTCCACCATCCAATGAAGTGGAACAACACTCCTTGTCGGGACTTATGTGGTAAGAACAACCCGAATCTGAGATCCACTCCTTATTAGACCTAACTTTATCTTCTGTAGCTACAAAGATAATTCTCTCCCTCTCATTTGCCGCTACAATAGCTTCGACGGTATTGCTGTTATTCTGCTCAATTTTATTTTTCTCCTTATATTTCAATTTATAGCAGTCAGCCTTTATAAGTCCATTTTTCTTGCAATAATTATAAATTTTATTTTTATGTCTGGATTTTGAATTGCCTTTGGATCTACTTCTTTCAAAATCTTTATTTTTAGATCTCCCCCATACAAATAATCCCTCTGCCTTACTTGCACTAGTCTCCCCAGTGATGTCCTTATCAATATGCTCTTTTGACTTTAATGCAAACTTAATACTATTATATGAGACTGACTCTTTCCCATAAATCATACTATCACGAAAATATTTAAAGAACTGAGGAAGAACATAACAACAATATAGCTTAATCTTCATCCTCAATTTTTACATCTTCATTCTTCAAATCCAAAATAAGAAAATCAAAATTTTCCATATGTGAAAGAATAGATGTACCTTCTGTCATCCTCAACATATGCAACTTCTGTTTCAAATAAAGCCGATTTTTCACCGTCTTCTTTATGTACATGACTTTCATCTCGTCCCATATACCTTTAGCTGTGGTTTCACCAGCAACCTCCTACAAAACCTCATCGGAGAGATTCAATATGATGGTTGATCTAGCCTTTTTATCTAGATCTGTGAATTTATCTAACGTCATATCTGCTGACTTTTTCTCCACTCCATCAAATGCATTCTCACAGCCATCTTGTATTAAAATAGCTTGCATCTTGAGTTGCCACACATCAAACTTAACACTCCAGTCAAACTTTTCAATAGAGGTCTTCGTTATCGTCATGATGGCTAAAAATTGATATTCTGACTATTTTTTGGCAAGTGGGCCCCATACATGAAATCAGGATAGCGGACCCCACAAAAACACGAGATGTGGGCCCCACAGGCAAAGCTAAACTTCATTTACAAAATCGAAGCTATGGGCCCCACAAGATACGACCGAGACAGTGGGCCTCGCAAGATAAATTAGAAGCAGTGAGCCCCGTTTAAACTCACAATAAAAATCTAAGTTACTTTATGATGTGGAGGGTCCACCTTAGTGGCAACCACTGAGCATACGGTAAGTTAGATCAATAGGAGAAGCTCTAATACTAGTTTGTTAAAGAAAATGCCTCTAGATCGAATACCGGTTGAATTTAATAGCCTAAATTTTAATAACGAAAGATAAAGACGAGGCAAAATAAATGGGACAGGATATAAGAATTTACGTGGTTCGGTCAATGTGACCTAGGTCCACAGCCAGAGGGTGAGAAATTTTACTAATATGTAGAGAATGTATACAAGTACAAATGTTAGAACAAAAGACTTTTAAAACCTTATCAAATATATAAAAAATGACTGAAGAAATAATGAAAGGATTGGTTTTTTTGTTTCGGTGTGTTAAAAGCTTATGTAAACTTCTCTATTTATAGGGAAAGTCTTAAGCTTCCATCCAAAAGGACTTTATCAAATTTCGTCAATCTCTCTGCAACCTTCATTTATGAAAATCTTACCAAAATCATATTTGAAGATTTTGACCTGATATGACCAAAAAATAAAGTTCAAACAATGGCAATCTATTTTTTTGACTTAATGGAGGACGGCAAAGTATGCAACCAATAACTAACAATTTTTGACTTATTGGAGGGCCAAGACATGTAACAATTGGGCTCCAATACGGTGTTCGATACCTCCAAAGCTGCCGAAGTGTTGTGATGTTGTTATTGGTGCATAGTCCACGTTTTCTCGTAACAATACCAAGAGTAAGAGTATAGAAAAGGATACAGAGCCAGCATTCACATTATGTGCAAACAGATGGTTGGTTTTCCACATCAAAATGAGAAATTTTCTTCCGTATTTTAACCTTGTATGTTTCTCGTAACAATACCAAGACTTCTATCAGTAGCTGTCAAATCTCGAAAGTTGAAAGGCGACCTGGCTTCACAGGTCAACCCGCTACCCCAACTAGTAGTGGAACCTACTAGTGCCAGATCAAACTCCTTTGTTGGCACTCATGAATATTTGGCTCCGGAGATCATCAAAGGTGAGGGTCACGGCGGTGCAGTTGATTGGTGGACGTTTGGAATCTTCTTGTTTGAGATGTTATATGGTAGAACACCATTCAAGGGGTCAGGAAATGAGGAAACGTTGTCAAATGTCGTGTCAAGAAGTTTGAAGTTTCCAAGTAATCCTATAGTCAGTTTTCACGCACGAAATTTGATTAGAGGTTTGTTGATAAAAGAACCTGAAAACCGATTAGGATCAAGTAAAGGGACTGCAGAGATCAAGCAGCATCCTTTCTTTGAAGGTCTTAATTGGGCTCTAATATGGTGTTCGATACCTCCAGAGCTGCCGAAGTGTTGTGATGTTGGTATTGGTGTATCGTCCACGTTTTCTCAGAACAAT
>JAOTJB010030182.1:0-10449 GCA_027123815.1 Erythroxylum minutifolium
TTGTGATTATGTTTATTAATGATATTTTGCCATATTAAGTGTAGAGAGGAACATGCAAATCATCTGAGATTGATTCTACAGATAATCAGAGAGA
The DNA here is from genome assembly GCA_027123815.1 of Erythroxylum minutifolium. Classification (NCBI taxonomy): domain Eukaryota; kingdom Viridiplantae; phylum Streptophyta; class Magnoliopsida; order Malpighiales; family Erythroxylaceae; genus Erythroxylum; species Erythroxylum minutifolium. The sequence continues at coordinate 95 of JAOTJB010030182.1, forward strand.
AACAGTTGTATACCAAGTTCAATAAGTGTGAATTTTGGCTTGATAAAGTAATATTCTTGGGTCATATTGTGTCTGAAAAAGGTATACAAGTAGACCTAAGGAAAATAGAAGCAGTGATGAAGTGGGAAACTCCAAGAAACGTGACAGAGATTCGAAGTTTCTTTAGATTAGTTGGTTATTACAGAATGTTTGTCGAGGGGGTTTTCACTGATCTTAGCCGCCTGACAAAGCTTCTGAGAAAGAATGTGCCTTTAAAATGGAATGATGATTGTCAATGAAGCTTTAAGGAGCTAAAGCATCAGTTAACTATAACACTAATGTTAGCCATTCCATTTGGATCTAGAGGGTATGTAGTGTACAGTGATGCTTCACACTAGGGGTTAGGATATGTATTAATATAGTATGGTAGGGTAATAGCATATGCATCGAGACAGTTAAGGTCTCACGAGTTTAATTATCCAGTTATTGATTTGGAATTGGCTGCAGTGGTATCTGTTTTAAAGATTTGGAGACACTACCTGTATGGTGAAACCTTTCAATTATTTACTGATCATAAAAGTTTGAAATATTTGTTAAGTCAAAAGGAGTTAAATATGAGATAGAGGCGGTGGATAGAATTATTGAAGGATTATGATTGCACAATTGAGTATCATCCTGGTAAAGCTAATATGGTAGCAGGTGCATTAAGTAGGAAGTCAAATAGTAGTGTGGCTTAAGTATAATTATTGAGGATGCCTAACCTAGTTTAATTGAGAACACTAAATGTTGAGATAAAATTGGGCAAGATGAGGCATTGATAGCTACACTGAAGCTAAGACCAGTATTGCATGAGAAAATTAGGAAAGCCCAGTGTAAGAATCCCGAGATTGTGAAGTTAATTGAGAAGTTGAAAGTGAATCCAGATTCTGTATTTGAAATGAGAGATGATATATTGTAGATAAAATAGAGATTATGTGTACCAAATGTTGAAGATCTGAGAAAGGAGATTATGGAGGAAGCACATTTAGCAACTTATGCTATGCATCCTAGTGCTACCAAGATGTATAACACACTAAAACAATCTTTCTGGTAGCCAGGGATGAAAAGACAAGTGGCTGACTATCTGGCTAAGTGTTTGACTTGCTAACAGATTAAAGCAGAGCATCAGGCTCCAATTGGTAATTACAATCATTTCCTATTGCAGAGTAAAAATGGGAGAGAATCATGATGGATTTTATAAAGGGTTTACCAAGGACTCTGAGATAACATGATGCCATTTGGGTCATTGTTCATAGAATGACCAAGTCAGCTCATTTCTTGCTAGTGAGAGAGAGTAACTCACTAGATCAGTTAGCTCAGAAATATTTGATTGAAGTAGTGAGATTACATGGGGTTCCAGTGTCTATTGTATCAAATAGGGATCCCAGATTTACTTTGAGATTTTAGGTTAGCTTACAGATAGCTTTGGGTACCAAACTAAATTTCAGCATTGCATTTCATCCTCAAATAGATGGTCAAAGTGAAAGGACGATTAAGACTATTGAGGATATGCTCAAAGTTTATGTTTTAGAGCTTCAAGGAGCATGGGCAAGATATGGCTCCATATGAGGCGTTGTAATGTAGGAAGTGTCGTTCACCATTATATTGGGATGAAGAGGGTCTAAGGATTGTCGAAGGCCCAGAATTGATTCAGGATACTATTGATAAAGTGAAGTTGATCTGAAGTAAAATTAAAATGGCACAAGACTGACAGAAAAGTTATGTGGATCAGCATAGGCAATATATGGAATATCAGGTAGGAGATAAAGTATTTCTAAGAGTATCACCTTGGCGAGGTGTGTTGAGGTTTGGTAAGAAGGGTAAGTTAAGCCCAAGGTACATTAGTCTGTATGAGATAATTGAACGAATTGGGCCACTGGCTTAGAAGTTAGCCTTACCTTCTGAAATGGCACAAATACATAATGTGTTTCATGTGAGTATGCTTAGGAGATATCATTCGAATCCAACTCATGTGATACCGACTCAGGAAATTGAAGTTTCTAGTGATGTGAGTTATGTTGAAGAACCAATTAACACAATTGGCTATCAGAATAAACAATTGAGAAATCAAGTGATCCCATTAGTGAAAGTACTTTGGAGAAACCAATCAAGTGAAGAAGCGACTTGGGAAACAAAAGAGCATATGAGAAAGCACTACTCCTAACTGTTTCATGAATCAGGTAAGAATTTCGGGGATGAAATTTCTTAAGGTGGGGATAATTGTAACATCCCATTACCCTATGATTAGGGTTAGAACCCTAGGATGCTATATATGAGAATTTATTAAGAATTTAGATGTGCATTTCATGCATCATTTGGCATACACATACATGTGAATAATTTTTTCACTCATAAAAATAATAATTGTACATGTCTTTATTGACATTTTTCAAGTATAAGTGATCTTTCATGTTATTAAAGTGTGAATTATGGATTAATTGTCTTGAAAATTTGAATTAGGTGTATTAGAATTATTTTCATAAGTTTTGGTGACATTTCAGATATTTCAGAAATTTCTGAATATTTGGAGTATTTTAGATTAAGAAAAATATTAAAATAAGAGACAAATAGAAGTGTGATAATTGGAATAGTAATTTATTGACAAATTGACCTGTTAAAGTGTGACATGTGGACAAATAGTTAAAAGACAAATGGTAGTCCTACATAGGTGACAAATGTAACACAAGCATGGGAGACATGTGTCAAGACTTAAATGAGCCACCTACTCACGTTTTTGGGTAAGAAAATTTTTGCAAACCCTTTTGTTTTATCTCCACCGAAATTTTCCACTATTAAACCTCTCTTCTTGCTCACCCATCTAACTTGTGCATGTTTGTGTTATTGGCTCATCCATCACCAAAACCACCTTGCAAACCTTTTGCCATTTGTGGTTTTACTTATTTCAGTCTTGTTGCTCTTCCTTTATCCACTAAAACCTCTCATTTTAGTCTCCACACTTCTGGAATTTTTGCTGAAGTGTGTAGTATAAACCAAGTAAGTTTTATGACAGTGTAAATAATTTATGTTAAGGTATTAAGGTTTGTTAATGAATGCATGCATAAATGGTGTATATTTTCATGCTTGTGGATTGATGCATATGTGAATGGTGTTGATTCATTTGTGAGTGGTGAAGGAAGAAGTAGATCCGGTGATATGCTTAACAAGATGAAAGATGGAAGTGAGCTAGAGCATGATATATACAGTATTTTATTGAACATACATCTGTATTTAGGGCATAACTTGCTTTGTGAATATCCAAATTGGATGGAGTTTGATTTAAAGTAAACTAGAGACATAGGGATATATTTTTTATGAGGAAATCCAAATTTAATTTTGTCTTTAAGAGTTTCAAAATTTAGCTTGAATGTGACTTTCTGATTCTGTCCTGGTTTGGGAACAGTCTGTAGTGTTTTTAGTATTACTCGTAGAACACTGAACACAATTGCATGAAATTAGCTTCATTAGAAAGTTAAGTCATAAAGGAACAATTTTCAGAAGAATTTTTAGCCTAAATCCTTCATATTCCTTGTCAAAATGACCATGAAAAATTGACTCAAAGGTCTGTTTTGGGAAGAGCTGGAAGAAGTTGGAATAAAAGGTAGTGCACGATGCTGTTTGACAGTTTCGAACATCCTTCATTCTTTTCGCTATAACTTCTTCTTCCAACCTCCAAATGACTTGATTTTTAACCAAAAAACTCATAACATAGATTTTTAAACCAACAAACTCATAACACGTTTTTTATTACTCTCAATAAAAATATATAGCCATCTGAATTCATTTGGGAAAGATTTGATGGATGAATTCAGGATGAAAATGAGGAGGTGAACTGGAAAATTTTTATTGAACCTGCTTCGGTATTTTGAGTATATCTTGATCTGTAGATTTGTAAATGAGTTGATTCTTAATTCAGATTAAAGTACACTTTTGGACCCTTGAACCAACCCTTGCAACTTCCTATGCAATTATATCTTGTTATGGCTAGGTATAAATCTCTTACACATTACTATCTTAATTTCTTCCCATAACTGAATTGGTCTCACCATTCCTCCCTCTCTTTATCACTAATTAGTCCTACAAAATACTTGCATAATCTATGAATTCAACATCTACAAGTTTTACTTTCTTCTCATCGAAGTAGCTATGATAGTCAAATATGTGCTCAACCTTTCTTTCCCACTCCATATAGAACTCAGGATCATTTTTTCCTTGAAAGACTAAAATCTTCATCTTCATGCTGCCAAAATTGTTATCCCTTTTAGAAATAACATTCTTACCTGTTATAGAGTTAGAATCTTTATACTCTGATTGATCTTTCTCTTCCTCCTCAAACACATACCTTCTAGTGGATATAGAAGTCGATTAAGATTGCAAATCATCCAATCTAGTGTTTAACTTCTTAAATTGTTCATTGATAATCTTCGTGAACAATTTCATGTCAATTTCATATTTTTCTCCTTCACTACTTATGTTTATAACCTGCAAGAAAAATTTAGTAGCAAAATTCAATAGGATCCTCACACACTCATGCATGTGCTTACACTTGAAATAATGTAAGTTCCACTTGTGTTTCACTCTATTTTTGGCTTGTCACAATCCTAATCTCACTACCCTTGTCTTTTTTCCACTCAAGCCAACCCCCTTTTATGTTCTTAAGAGAATCAAGAGGAGTAATCAGTTAGATGATGAAAAATCTTAAAAATCAAAACTTTAAAAACTTAGCTGATGTAAATTGTAAACACAAAGAAAATAATAATTCAGGAGTCAAGGAAACAAGATAACTTCAAGAGGAAGCAAAAGACATGCAAAAGAATGTATTAGAACACAAAGATAAGTTAACATCTTGTAATTGCTCTATCACGCATGAATTGTCCAACAAAGAGAGGAGCACGAAATTATTCAAGAATTAGACAAACGATCTGAAATTAGTTAACCAAAATCAAAAAATAAAGGAAATATCTTATGAATAATTGTCTTATAATATGATTCCTTGACTATAAAAATTAATTAGATTGCAATCCTAATAGAATAACTCAAATCATATGCAAAATACACAAATTAGTTAACAGCGTCTCTTTTCTTTTCTTTTCTTTTTGTTGTTTTGTCAAATATGGTTCCTTTTTTTCTTTTTTTAATGAGAATGAAACAAATTCAAAATGAAAAGAACAAACTGAAACTTTAAACAATAGCAACAACATAATTGTAATGAATCTAAAGCTGAACTTCGATAAAAGAATGAGCTGAAATTGTAAATCAAAAAGGAATCCAACAAAGGATAAAGGAAACAAACACTAAACAACGATAATGAAAGGATATAAACCTAATTTCTACAAAGGCTCTGATACCAAATGATACGAACCCACGAGGTGACCTACCTTAAGAACTCTTGATCCATTCGTTATGCTGCCCAAAATTCTAGAAAACAAGTTGAATGATTAGATTAGAACCTTAAGGAAGCTAAGTCCTTAAAACCCCAATCTTAAGATGCCTCAAAGGTTGATCACTCCCTTAATAAGTCAAATTTGTATTCCACCAAGAACATAAAAGAATAAGCAAAACTTGCTGGAAAATACCTCAATTTTTATTAATAATAATGATAATCATGTAATACATCACATGGCCTTTTAAATAGGTCATAATATCCTGATCCTATAAGGAAAGGATTTTTTTACCTATTCCTAATTCATACCTAAGTAAGAAAGACCTACATAAGAAATGAAATCCTTAATTTTAGGATACAAATCAGCCTTGAATGTGGATACCTTCTAAATTAAGGAAATAATTTGATTTTGTCTATATATGGAAAAACTTATTAAGGAGTGGGTCTTAATAAGGCCTTATTCACATAAAAAGGTAAATTTGGGCTTAATTAAATCAAATAACTAGCAGACTTGCTTATTGCATCTTAATTATGCATATTGGGCTTCCTTTAGACCCAAGTGTGCTAATCAACCTTATATCTTAGATTCCAAGCTTTGTTCGCCATGTACTATGTTTTGTCCAACATCTTGTACACGAAGATAAGTAATAAATCCTGGTAATGTCTTAGCAACTTCAAGAACAACCTCCTTTTCTTACATCTCCATGATTAACCCCTGCAAAGCTTTTTTCATTCATTTTTTTCTTGCTCTAGTTATTAGATCTCCAATTCTTTGCAATAGGCCTTGGGAAAATTTGCTAACATCATCTTGAGCTATTTGGTTAGTATCTTGATCCCTATCAAATTTAATGAACAAAAAAGTTTTATCCTTGTTAATGTTGACCATCTTCGCTCAATTTGTTAGTTTTTGACGCTCTGGTACTTTTTACATTCTTGACGAATCTATTTACATAATTTTTCATAACTAGAGCAATAATTACTTATGAGTGCATAATTTTGCAATCAATAATTTGAGGAGGTGCTTAAATGATTTTTTGTTACACAAACTGCTAGCACCTATCATCATCAGACTAATGGCTAAGTGGAAGTCACCAACAGGGAACTAGAAAGGAAACTAGAAAAGATTGTAGAGCACACAAGGAAAGGTTGGTCTATGGAATATCTTGTCCCTTGCACCATACCTTTTAGGCTAGTTTATAGAAAATCTTGTCCCTTACATTAAAATTAGAGTACAGACCATTTTGAGCTATCCTTAACATTGACCTAGACTTTATAAGTGAAAAGTTAATACTCCAAATCAATGAACTAGATGAGTGGTTCGATATGGCATATGAAAATTCACATATATAAAAATAACAAAACAAAAAAGAGGCATGCCCAACTTCACAAGATCTTTAATTGTTCTTGTGCAAATGATTTACTGCTCTTATGTAAAGATGACATTAGTTCTATAAGGTTACTCATGGATTCCCTGAGCAAATTTTGTGCTCTTTTCAACTTAAAGTTTAGTGAGAAAGAAAGTTTTATCCTTGTTTCTACAAATATGAGCTCTAATGTTGACCATCATGGCTCAATTGTTAGGTTAACTTTGGTAGTTTTTTATGATACGGTACTTTCTCAGTTCATGAAGAAGTTATTTACTTGATTTGGCATAACTAGAATAATAATACTTTTGATTACATAATTTTCCAACCAATAATTTGAGGAAGTGCTTAAATGATTTGATGTTATACAAATGGTTTATGGACAAGTGGAAGTCACTAACAATGAACTAAAAAGGAAACTAGAAAATATTGTGAAGTACTTAAGTAGAGGTTGGTCTATAGAAAATCTTATCCCTTTCATGACACCATTTATGCTAGTTTATGGAAAATGTTACCCTTTACCATTGAAATTGGAGCATAAACCATTTTTAGTTATAAAGTTTCTTAAATTTGACCCAAACTTTATAGTTGAAAAATGAATACTCCAAATCAATGACCTGGATGAGTGGTTCGACATGGCAAATGAAAATTCACATATAAAAAAAGGGCAAAGAAAAGGCGTGGCCAACTTCACAATATCTTTAACTGCTCTTTTGCAGATGATTCATTACTCTTATGTAAAGTTGATGTTAGCTCTATAAGGCTACTCATAGATTCCCTAAGCAAATTTTATGGTTTTTTTGGCTTAAAGTTTAATGAGCAAAAAAGCTTTATCCTTGTTCCTACAAATATGAGCTCTAATGTAAACTATTATGGCATAATTGTTGGGTTGCATTTGGTTTTTTTTTTTGATGTTATAGTACTTTTTAAGTTTTTAATGAAGCTATTTACGTAATTTGGCATAACTAGAGCAATAGTTACCTATGAGTTCATAATTTTGCAACCAATAATTTGAGGAAGTGCTTAAATGATTTGTTGTTACACAAAATGGCTAGCATTTATCATCATCAGACTAATGGCTAAGTGGAAGTCAACAATAGGGAACCAAATATGTCTGATATGCAACTTGTGGAATATCTGTGTACTGATTTATGTGGAAATAAGTGTTATATGCCTATGTGTTGCATGAATTGAGTGGACCATCAATGATGGTTCCTCACTGAGTTCGCAAACTCACCCAAAATTGCAACATATTTTTTAGGACCGAGAGTAGACTCCTAGCTCTAGAGAGACTTTTTTGGCCGTATAGATCGGATTGGCGAGAGAGGTCATGGCTCACAGGTCGATCAGCTGGGATTGTTGGGATGACCTAGATAGCTTTGTTTTATTCTTCCTCTTTCATATAGCATTCTGTACTAGGTTTTGGATTTATGTACATACAGTAGAGTATGGAATGATGTATACACTGTTGAATTTGATTAATGAAAAGAGGAAGAGTTTGATTTTAAAAATCTTGTGATTTACAATTAATGTTTTATTTTTAAAATTGATGTGATGCCATGTGGAGTAACTGTATCGATTGCACGTAGCGCTCCCTTATCATAAGATATGTACCGGAATGACCTACAGGCGTCCCGGTGCGTACCCTACAGTAAGGGGGTGCTACACAGCTTTGGGTACAAGGTTGAACTTTAGTATAGCATTCATTCTCAGACAGACGGACAGAGTAAGAGAACTATTAAGACTGTTGATGATATGCTCAGAGCTTATGTTTTGGAGTTTTAAGGAGCATAGGATCAATATGTAGCTCTGATTGAGTTTGCTTATAACAATCATTATCATAGTATTATCGGTATGGCATCGTATAAGGCGTTATATAGCAAAAAGTGTTGTTCGCCTTTGTATTGGGATGAAGAGGATCTAAGGATTATTGAAGGCCCAGAGTTGATTCAAGATATTATTGATAAGGTTAAACTAATTCGTAGTAGAATTAAAGTAGCTCAAGATAGATAGAAGAGTTATGTGGATCAGCATTAGAGAGATATAGAATACTGACTAGGAGATAAACTATTTCTGAGAGTATCACCTTGGGGAGGGGTGCTAAGGTTCGGTAAAAAGGAAGTTAAGCTCTAGATACATTGGTCCATTTGAGATTATTAAGAAAGTTGGACCATTAGCATATAAGTTAGCACTACCGACTAAAATGGATCAGATAGACAATGTGTTCTACGTCAGTATACTTAGAAGATATCGGTCTAATCTGACATATATATTACCAGTTCAAAAAGTTAAAGTCATAAGTAATTTGAGTTATATAGAGAAACCAGTTAAGATAGTGGGCTATCAGACGAATCAATTGAGAAATTGAGTGATTCCATTAGTTAAAGTCCTTAGGAGGAATAATTCGAGAGGAGAAGCTACATGGTAAATGGAGGAAAACATGAGGAATTAGTACCCCCATCTGTTTGACCAATCAGGTAAGAATTTCAAGGATGAAATTTTTTAAGAGAGGAGAATTGTAATATTTGATTTTCGGAACATACTTAAGGTTAGAACCCTCGACCATTGAAAATGAGTAATAGTATTGAGAGCATTTCATTAACATGCATATCATTAGCATACACACATGAATTATAATTTGTACACATTACAAAGATAACATATGTGTCTTAAATTTTGGTTTGATTGGATTATAATTAGTAATTTGGAACTGATTGTTATTAATTGGAAGACTAATGAATTAATCTGTACATTTAGACTAGGAAAATATGCCAAGTGGTAAGATAAATTGATGTCTGAAAAATTAAGGTGATTAAGCCTATAATGAAGTGACATTTAGCATAGTTAAATAAGGGACAAATGGACAAGTAGTTAATTGACAAACGGATAAATTAATGAGTGACATGTGGGCTAATTAATAGGAGACAAATGGCAGCCATTGGAAGAGATAGACGGCTTACATGCTAAATGACACATTTCTAGGTAACATAGAGACACCTTGCACCTTATTAAGCTAAGCTAATGCAGAAAAAGTTTATGCGATCTTCTTCCTTGTTTCTCCACCAAAAATTGCTCTTAACTCATTTCTTTATATTTTGTTTTCATCCTTGCCAAATTGCTACACCAAAACCAAATTTTTACTCTTTACAAAGCAGACAAAGAACCAAATGATTGTTTTCCTTTGTCTTTGCTAAAAATCAACATGTTTTCACCTTGAGTTTGTGTTGAATCTTGCATGAATGGAGGGCTAGTTTAATCTGAAGTGTTAAAGTGAAATTGGAAACTTAATAAGTAAGTAGAAATCTAATCTTTATGGCATGATTAATAGTATGAGAATGATGCTTAAATTGGAATGAAATGTATATGAAGTTAATGATGAAGTGTGCTGGAATATGTTAAATGAATTTGGAAGTTCTTATGCTTGTACTTAGTATATAAAAACCTTGGAGTATAGGTTATTATATGGATGAATTGGGCTGGAATTTGGTGTATAAAGAAGGTGAATTTATGCTAAATAAAGATGTTAATAAAGTGTTCTTAAATTGGAAATGTATGTGTATGTATAACAAGTGATTGTTAATGACAAAAAAATG
>JAOTJB010030200.1:0-10448 GCA_027123815.1 Erythroxylum minutifolium
GTTAAATGCTGAACTAAAAGTCCGATGACAAATATGAATAAGAAAGAGTGTGAATGTGACTAAATGAAAGTAATCATCGAATATGTATGATGCATTTCATTACATAAATTTATGAAAGATAAAGACAGCTGTGACTGGAGTTGCTAAGAAAAGATCTTAAAGCTCAAAACATGATAAGAGCCTTTGGCTCAGATGTGCATGTACTCAGTATCCACTAAGGGATATGGGACAATAATTGATATTCGGTATCCATAAAGGGATATGAGCTAGCAAAAAGGCACTTCGTCATAACGAAGTAAAAAATGAAACTGAATCATGTGCATTGCATTTACAATTGATATGTATAATTTTGTATAAATGAAATGTTCGATATAATTTTCCCAAAAGTGATATGTGCTGCTTTATGCAAAAATACAAAGATGTGAATTATATGTCTACATGTTTGATGTGTTGCATGAATTGAGTGAACCATTGATGATAGTTATCTCATCTGACTTCGCAAAACTCACCCAAAATTGTATATTGACATTTCAGGACTGAGGAGGACTTTTACGACTGAGGAGGACTTTTGCTACTGAGAGATCATACAAGAAGTGTAATTCTTATACTTTTGTGAAGAAAATGGCTCACAAGTTGGTCAGCCGAGATTGGAAGATTAAATAGATCTTTTGTGTATTTCCTCTTTCATGTAGCTTATTTTGTAATAGTTTATGATGATGTACATGTACGGTTATTCAAAAGCTACAATGTATTACATTCGAATTTATGAAATAAAAAGGGGAAAATTTTGGTTTTAAATATTGTGAATTTCTTGATGAAGTCTTATAAAGAAAAAAATGATGATGCCATATTAAGTGAATGTTGTGATTAAATGTAATGCACCATTATCATAGGTCATGTACTAGAATATTCTCAGGGTGTTTCGGTATGTACCCCATGCTAACGAGGTGCTACAGTATCTTACCTAGAAAAAGTTTAAGGCATGATTGATATAAAAGTACTTTCTGTCCCACCACAAATGTCTTCCTAGAGATGCTGCAATCATGGAATGCCTTAGTCTTCTCCTTATAAATCCAGACATTCTCAACTGCTTCATGTCGCAACTTTTCTAGCTTTTACAACTGTAATCATCTGTGGGCACCAACAATTTCTGATTCCATGCTATACTTTTTGATTGCCTGATAATCCTTGTACTGTAGCTCCACTAGAAGTTGGCGTGGCTTCCAAGAAACAACCCTGAATGGTGACATCCCTATTGGAGTCTTGTACAGGGTCCTGTATGCCCATAAGGCATCGTTGAGGGACAAACTCCAGTCCTTCATACTGGGATTCATTGTCTTCTCTAAGATGGATTTGATCTCTCAGTTAGACACCTCAGCTTGACCACTCCTCTGAGGATGATAAGCGGTTGAGACTTAATGCATCGTTTGATATTTCTTCAAGAAGGCCTCGCTCATCCAGTTGTAAAAGTTGATCCCTTTGTCGCTAATGATGGCTCACAAGACTCTAAACTTGGATAAAATGTTAGATTTCAAGAAATCGACAACCACTTGAGAATTGTCAGTTCGGGTGGCTTTTGTTTACACCCATTTCGACACATAATCAATTGCAAGCAGAATATATTGAAATCCAAACAAGGAAGGAAAGAGGCCGATGATGTTCATGCCCCAAATATCAAAAATCTCACAAATTAATATGGGGGTTTGAGGCATTTCGCCACAGGAACTTGACGCACCTATGCGTTGACAGTTGTTACAAGTTCTACAAAAATTATAAGCATCTCAAAATAGAGATGGCCAGTAAAACCCACACTCTAAAACCTTGCGAGCTGTCTGGTTTGCGCAAAAATGACCTCCATATGCATAAGAGTGACAAAATGTTAAAATAGAAAGAAATTCACTATTAAGTATGCACTATCTGATGACTTGATTTGTAGAAAATTTCTATAGGTAAGGATCATCCCATATATAAAACTTTGCTTGACTCTTCATACTCTCCTTCTGTGCCTTGGTTAAATCTATAAGAAATTAATGAGAAACCAAGAAATTCACTATATCAGCGTACGAGGAAGCTTTCAATTGTACTACATGTAGCTACTCATTTAGAAAATCATCATTGATAGGGCCCATATTAGCACCATGCTTAACTAAGTAGCTCAAATGATCTACTATTCGCTCAAGGTTACACACTCTAAGTTTCAATATTTTTAACCTTGATAATTACCGCAAGCGCACGGGTTGTTCATGTAGTACCTAAGTTGTCGATCCCATAAGGAAGGGAACTAGTCCTAAGTCTAATGGCAACTAAGTCACAAACTTAACAACTATTGCAAAAAAGTAAATTAATCAAACAATAATTCAAGAATTGAATTGAAGAAATCTAACTGTGATAACAAATCACACAACCTAATCGCAAAACTAACTTTGAAACTATCAAGTGAGAAAAAGGGGAATTCAATTCAAAATTAACGAACACCTAATCAATTGTGCAATTCTTGACTTAATGGGTCTAGATGGTCTTAGAGTGAATTACTATCTCTCAAGTTATAATTCTTAACCCTAATTGATGATCCCTAATTTAAATTATGGAATCATGATCTATCGATTCACGATTGATCTAAAAACCTAAATTAGTTCTAAGTTATCTATTAACTTACTTGGAATCTATGCTTGATCACTCGTTACATGACTCTATCAGTTTGATTCAATCCTTTACCTATCAATTCATCGAACTCTCGTTAGCCCAAATTGAGTATTTTCACTCGGCTCACCCTCTCACTTTATTGCCAAATTATTAAGAATAGGAATTTAAATCATAATTAAATCAAAAGAAACACAACCAATTAAACTTTATTAATCTTAAGAATTGAAAATCCTAAGGTGAGTATAAATAATAATCAACACTCAACAATAGCAATTTCAATAAATATCCCAATTTCATACATAAATAAAATTGAAATATAAAAAGAAACTACTGTCGGAATGGGTCGTGGAGGCATCGACAGTGAGAAAATACCTATTCTGGGAACTTCATCACATCAAGCTTCGTCTCCTTGTCTTTCTTCCTTCGTCTCCTTATCTTTCTTCCTTCGTCTCCTTCCTCAATCTCTTAAAACTCTCTAGGGTTTCCGAAATGTGACTCACGTGAAAGCTCTCGATTTAGACTCTCCAAAGCTGCTACATATCTCCCATAATGTTCTATTTATACTTTGGGCGCTCTATGTCAAATTCAGGGTTGAAACGGTCCAAAAATTTATCCAAAACTTGAATTTTTCTATCGGCCTAATGCAGTGCACGATCGTGGCCCTACCTGCCACGATCGTGGCTGGCACTTTTTCCTTTCTGTCACAATCGTGGCCTGACTTGATGCTCTCTGTCACGATCGTGGCCTGGCTGTTTCTAGTTCTTTCTCTTCTTCCACAATTGTGGCCTATGCGTTTTGGCCCGAAAACTCTTTAACTCTTCTCGTTCTTCCCTGTTTACCCTGCAACACTAGCAAAAACATCAAGGTACCTCAAAAATATACAATTTAACCTCAAATATTCAAACTAACCCATAAACACACTTAAACACAAAAACTAACCTAATTAAACCCTAAATGCATATTAAACACTTGAAATGACATAAAAATACTTATCAAATCTAACCTTAAAATACATACAATACAAATCACAACTATCAACATCCCCACACTTAAGCTTTTGCTTATCCTTAAGCAAATAAAACAATAAACACGTAACATCAAAAACACACAATTCAATAATGCGACAATGGCTTTAATCTTCATGAAATAAATTTAATCATAGACACAATCATTCGAATTATATCAAATCATTAACAAACAAAAATGGTGTCTAAGGGTTTTGACTAGATATACGACTTAATCAAGACCCATGTGCTAACTTATGTACCCTTTTTAATTGTTCACACACATTAATAATTTTTTGGTCTCTCAGACTTTGTAATCATTCCTAGTTATATTTTCATGAAGAAAACAAAATCAAACTTATTACAGGAACTGTATGTTTTTGTTTAAAACCTTTCTTTTTCAAGACTTAGTCTTTTACTCAGAGGCAAACATTGGTGATGAATGTCGATCCAGTTACATGACTAGGTAATTTATTAATAGCTTAGTTGGAACGTCATTATAGCCTTTTTATATGAAGTCACACATTTGTAATGTGTGTCGATCCAGTTACTCAGCTATTAGCACGAGTTCAACTGGCTACTAGCTCCATTCATAACTCAAAGGTCAGCGGAATAGTTTTTTTAATGTAAAAAAATACTAGCTAAGCTACTTAGCAAAAAGGCCTCAAATTATGAATGAATGTGACAAATTAGAAGGCCTCAAATTATGAATAAATGTGACAAATTAGAGGAAGCTAAATTTACACCAAGTCCTAACTATGCTATATATTTATTCAAAGGCTCCCTAATTCACTAATTTCGTAAGCTAATGATTATTAATAACCTAATAGACTCTGTCCAAAATTAAATGAATTTCACTCAAACCTGAGCCATTGACACATTCACACTTTTCACATTATGCAACCTAATGCTATCATACGGTCTGCAAAGTCACATATAAAATAACATCATAAAATCCCTCCCCACACTTGAACAACACATTGTCCTCAATGTGAGAAGAAACACACACAACACATATATAAACAAAATGTGCACACAAAAATTAAAATCACAAAGAATAAATAAAATTAATGATAAAAAATAAAAAATAAAGTAAAATAAAAATAAATGAAAAATAAAAACACAAAACAAAATAAAGCTGGAGAAAAATTTTGGGTTAGATTTGGATCCTAAGGATGCTGGTTTGTGATCCCCAGCTTGACCATTGTTTCTAGAAGGCGATTTCAAATAGTTAGAGATAAGGAAATCACTTCCTTATCTTTAGGAATTTCTCCTCCAAAATATAGCTTACATTGATGCCCATTGACCTTAAAAGTTTCCTTATTATCATTTTCTAGTTGGAGAGCCCCATGATAAAAAACTTGAATTATTGTAAATGGGCCACTCCATCTAGATTTCAATTTTCCTAGGAATAGTCGCAACTGAGAATTGTATAGTAGAACAGTGTCTCCTACTTTAAATTCTTTTTGCTTGAGACAAGTGTCATGCCATTTCTTGACCCTTTCCTTTTAAAGTTTGGCATTTTTATAAGCATTAAGATAGAATTCTTCAAGCTCGTCTAGTTGTAGAGGTCTCTTTTCACCGTCTTTTTTCTGGTCAAAATTTAAAGCTCTAATTGCCCAGTATGCTCTATGTTCTAATTCAACCAGTAAGGGACAAACTTTCCCATAACTAGTCTACACGGGTTTGTTCCAATGGGTTTTTTAAATGTTGTCATGTAGGACCATAAAGCATCATCTAATTTAGCTGCCCAATCTTTTCAAGAGTTATTAACTGTCTTCTCCAAGATTCGTTTTAACTCTTGATTAACGACTTCCACTTGGCCACTAGTTTGTGGATGGTAAGGTGTAGCCACTCGATGATGCACACCATATCTTCACAGGAGAGCATCAAAAGATCTATTACAGAAATATGTGCCTCCATCACTTATTATTGTGCGTGGTACTCCAAACCGATTAAATAGCCATTTGATGAACTTTTGCACCACTTTCCCATCATTGGTTGGAGATGTTATTGCCTCGGCCTAGCGCGAAACATAATCAACTCTACCAGAATGTACATTTTTCCCATTGATGATGGAAATGGTCCCATGAAATCAATGCCCCAAACATTGAAAACTTCTACCTCTTGAATATTGGATAACGACATTTCATCCCTCTTGGAGATGTTATCCACTCTCTGACAACGATCACATTATGTTACCTAGGTATGTGTGTCCTTAAACTACTGTAGCTAATAGAATCCACTCGTTATTATTCTGGCTGCCGTTTTGTTGGCCACATAATGCCCAGCATACTGCCCTTTATGGCTTTGCTTAAGGATATCTAGCATTTCCTCGTTTAGGACGCAGCATCGTATTAATCCATCTGCACAATTTCTATATAAGGTTAGCTTATCCCAGATGTATCGATTGCAGTCATGTAAAAAAAATTTCTTTGTTGGTACGAGAGATCAGATGGGAGTTTACCACTGGCGATATAATTAGTGATATCTACAAACCATCGGGAAAATTTTTGTTAATATCCTTACTCGGCTCGTATTCCCCTCCCTCAAGTTTGGATAAATGATCTGCAACCACATTTTCGGCTCCTTTTTTATCTCTCACCTCTAAATCGAATTCTTGCAGAAGTAACACCCATCGAATGAGCCTTGATTTTGCATCAGTGAATATAATTACCTTTGAACCTAAAAGGTACTGTTGGAACTTATCACATGCAAACACCACTACGAGCAATTCCTTTTCTGTAATGATGTAGTTCAATTGGGGTCTTGCAAGAGTTTTACTAGTATAATATGTAATTTTTTATCTTTCCTTTGGCCCAGCAAGCAACATATGGCTTGGTCACTCGCATCGCACATAACTTCAAACGGAAGTGTCCAATCTGGTGGAGATAAAATTGGTGATACTAATGCCTCTTTTAAAATATTGAATGCATTTATACACTGATCATCAAACACGAAAGGCATATCCTTAACTAAGAGGTTAGCCAACAGTCGTGCAATTTATGAAAAGTCCTTGATAAATCTTCAGTACAATCCTGTATGACCTAAAAATCCTTGTACCCCTTTTACGTTGTTTCGGGTCGGAAGTTTTTATATTACCTCTGTCTTCATTTTGTTAACTTCTAATCCTTGATAAGAAATTTTGTGCCCAAAGACGATCCCTTCCTGTACCATGAAATGACATTTCTCCCAATTTAACCCTAAGTGTGATTCTTCACATCTTTGAAGGACTTTATCCATATTGGTTAGACATTATCAAAGGAATCTCCAAAGACTGAAAAGTCATCCATAAACACCTACATTATATCCTCTATCATATCAGCAAAGATTGACATCATGCACCTCTAAAATGTTGCTGGGGCGTTGCAGAGTTTGAACAGAATTCATCTATATACGAAGGTTCCTTAGGGACAAGTGAATGTGGTTTCCTCCTGATCATCAGGGTAGATAAAAATCTGATTATAGCCCGAGTATCCATCTAAAAAGAAATAAAATGAATGGCCAGCTACCTTTTCTATCATTTGGTCAATAAACGGGAGAGGGAAGTGATCTTTCTTAGTCGCTGAGTTGAGCTTTAAATAGTCTATATACTCTCCACCCTGTGACTGTTCTCGTGGAAATTACTTCTCCATTTTTACTCTCTATCACCGTCATTCCTTCTTTCTTGGTTACACATTGCATTGGACTAACCCATTCATTATTGGAGATAGGGTAGATTATCCCTGCATTCAAGAGTTTTATGATCTCCTTCTTAACCACTTCTTTCATGTTAGGGTTTAATCTCCGTTGACGCTTGCACACCATTCTACACCCTTCTTTTAAGTTTATTCGGTGTATGCAGATATTCGGGCTTATCCCTTTAACGTCAGTAATTTTCCATCCAATGGGTTTCATCTGTTTCTTCACAATTTCCACCACCTGACGTTCTTGTGTTTCACTTAATTGATTGGAGATTATTATGGGTAGATTTTGACCTTCACCAAGGTAGGTATACCTGAGGTGTGTGGGCAAGGGCTTCATCTCTAATATCGGTGGTTTCTCTAAAGATGGTGGTGTAGGTGCCTCAGTTCGAACTAACATGTCTTAGTGTTCCAAGACATCTAGCTCTTTCATCTCATCATCTTCAATCACTTCATAGATTTGATGTTCATTGTTAGCTTCTGTTTCCAGTGCTTGCACTTCTGCTATACAACTCTCAATCTGCTCTCGTCTAGTTTGATCCATGATTTCCACTTTCATACATATGCTACTTATTGTTAGATTCTTTAAGGCTTTATTCATGTTAAATTTAACCTAATCTTCATGTATTCGCAGTGTTAGCTTACCTTTGTGAACATCAATTATAGCCTTTGTGGTGCTCATGAATGGTTGCCCTAATATTAACAGGCAGTTTTTATCCTCTTCAAAATCCAAAACTACAAAATCCACTGGAATGATGAACTTATCCACTCGCATCAACATATCTTCCACTATTCCCAATGGCCTTTTAACAAACTGATCAGCCAACTGAATTAACATGGATGTAGGTTTGACCTCTCCAAGTCCCAACTTCCTGAATATTGACAGAGGCATAAGATTTATGCTAGCTCCCAAATCACATAAACATTTTGTAAACTCCAACTCACCAATCAGACAAGGTATTGTGAAAATTCCTGGATCTTTTAATTTTGAAGGCATTTGATTGGTGACTATGGAGCTACAAGTACCAGTTAGGGTCACCGTTTGATTATTATCCCAATTACGCTTTTTCGATAGAATATCCTTTAAAAATTTTACATATTTAGGTATATGTTCTAATGCTTTAACAAACGAGAGGTTTTTCTGGAGCGTCCTCAGCTTCTCTACAAACCTTGCAAATTGTTTATCCAACTTTTCTTTTGTAATCGCTGAGGGAAAGGAATCTTAAGTTGATATGGTGGAGGTGCAACGTAGGGAGGATACTCTCTCATTTCCATTTCCTTCTCCTTTTCATGATTCTTCTCAACTGGCCGGTTCTACTTCTCTATTGTCCTTGGGGTGGTTCAATTTCCTTCCCACTTCAGAGTGTGATGGCCTTTAATTGCTCCCTTGATTTTATTCCTACAATACTAGGAACGTTTCCGTCATTCTGCATAAAACAAACATTTGTCAGTTGACTTATTTGGACTTCTAAATTATACATGGAAGACGAATGACCTTTAGTGACTTGCTTAAATTTGTTTTCGAACTTCTTTTGCGCATTATCCGAAGTTCCAAGCTTATCAAGAATATTATCCAACTTAGCTTCCATTGAGCTTGTTTTATCCTGTTGGAAGCTCGATCGTCCTTAGGGTCTGAATTGCCCTTCATTGTTGTTGGTCCAGGAGAAGTTTTGGTGATTCTTCCAATAGGGATTGTTAGCCCCTCTGCATCCAAATTCTGCCCCCATGTAATTTACTTGCTCTAGGTTATCGTCTCTTATCAGATAGTAGTCCACCGTATCATGATCCATTTGGCTACATAGCTTAGATTTCAATTGTGCGGCCTTTACTGGAACTAAGGATGACGCCTTCATATTACTAAGTTGTCGGGTCAAATTATCAATCTTAGCTTGCATTTCTGTCATTTGGTCAACAGTGACAACTCCCTTCTATTCCCTAAAATTAGTAGGTTGCCTACTACGTTCACTAGTCAATAGATAGTTATTATTGGCCATCTTCTCTATTAACTCTTCTGCTTCATTGACCATCTTTCTCATTAATGATCCTTCCGATGCTACATCAATGGTACCTCGAGTATGTGGGTTCACTCCGTTGTAAAAGGTCTGTAGAAGGAACTTTTTAGGTAGATTGTGATGTGGGCATCTCCTCTGCAGATCCTTATAGTGCTCCTACGACTCATAGATAGAATCCCGTCACCTTGTTGGAAGTTTGTGATCTCCTTAATAATTTTGGTGGTCTTTGTTAATGGGAAGTATTTATCTAAGAAGGCTCATACTAGCTATTCCCATATCGTAATATTGACAGGGCTTAGTGAATGATACCAAGCCTTTGCTCTGTCCTTAAGTGTAAAAGGAAACAGCCCAATCCTCACTGCGTCTTTTAACATCTGGTGATATCGAAAAGTATCAGAAATCTCGAGAAAACTCACTATATGCTCGTTCAGATCTTCATTTGTAAGTTTGTAGAATTAGACGTCCTGCTGAAGCATGCTCAAGAGGTTGGCTTGATTTAAAGGAGACCACTTGAACAAGCAGTCTAGCCACTCCTTGGTTCCCAAGATTGAATCCTGACCTCATAAAATCCATGATCTTTTGTTGTTGCCTACCAGGGTTAACTTCTTGATCCATATTTCTTTGGAATTCTTCAACCATATGTATTTTTTCAGTTTCTTCTTTTTCTTCTCGACGAGCTTTCCTAAGGGTTCTTTCTATCCGTGTTATGTCTAAATCAGACGTCTCAATTGCATGACTTTAACCCCTTATGACTCTTGTGTTCATACAAGAGTACGAATCCTAAATAAAATGAATGAAAGAAAATAAGAAACCTATTGCCTTAAATTATAGAACTAAATTGCCTTCCCTAGCAACAGCGCCAAAAACTTGTTCGCTCAAGGTTACAGGCTCTAAGTTTCAATATTTTTAACTTTGGTAATTATCGCAAGCGCACGGGTCATTCGCATAGTACCTAAGGCGTCGATCTCAAGAGGAAGGGAACTAGTCTTAAGTCTAATGGCAACTAAGTCATAAACCTAACAACTACTACAGAAAAGTAAATCAATCAAACAATTAATTCAAGAATTGAATTGAAGAAATCTAAATATGATAACAAATCACACAAC
>JAOTJB010030208.1:0-10448 GCA_027123815.1 Erythroxylum minutifolium
TAATTAAGGAGCATGAGTTGGAGTTGAAACCCAAAGCTTAATGGGCAAAATTGGTGGTGCTAGATGAAGGAATCTAGGGTGCTTGAGTACACAATGGACACTAGGATGTACCATGGGCTGTAGCACGCCATAATGCATTTTCCCATGTAAGCCCTTAGAGTGCAAGTTTATTGTCTCCATATGGATACATGAATTCGGTTAAGAAAGGATGAATTCGGCCAAGAAGTTGAATTCAGCTAATGTGGAAGATTCATCATGTACCTTGCCTTAGAATGAACATATATGACACCCTTTCACCAAGGTATGTGTACTTTGGATGAAAGGATATGTTGTTTTGGGCAATGTTTGTGACCATTCGGCCAAAAAGGGGTTCATTTACAATAATGGTTGGCCATGAGTGTACCATCATGACTTTTAATTGCAAAGAATGTGACCCTTGGCCAAGAGTCATGATATTTCACCAACAGACATAACTGCTAGAAGAGTCATGATGTTTTGCCAAGAGACATAACTCTTAGAAGAGTCATGACTCTTCAAAGGCACCTTTTGGAGGCCTATAAAAGGGAATTTCGTAGTTCCTTTGAGTGTTTTCTTCTTTGTACAAAGTACTACACTCTTCTTCCCATCTTTGAGCCAAGAGCACTCCCTTCTTTCAAGTCTTCATGCGTTGAAACAATCTCCCGTAAAATAGTTGTTTAGCTTATTAAGAGCATTGTGGGTGAACCATAAGGATTGCTACTTTCACAAGTTAGCAACTCTTCTAACCTTAGTGTGTTGTGACGAGATCGGTCTACTCCATCCATTCCAACCATGGTGAGTTAGAGAAGAAGGAGAAGCCATGGTGAATCTCCATAAGGGAGGTAAAGCATCAAGCATACAAGGAGTTATTCCGCTACATTTCAAGTTAGTAGATCATCCTAAGCTTCTTAGTGACATGTATAGGATCTTGTATGCTTATGAAATCATGAGATTTCTTGTTTGAGTTATGATCTAAAATTAATGTATAGAAGATTCATTAAGGATTTATTTATAATTGTTGCACCATTAATTGAATGCATAAAAAAGAATGTGGGATTTAAGTGGCATAAAGAACAAGATCGTGCTTTTAACTTGCTTAAAGAAAAACTTAATTCAACCCCTTTGCTTGCTTTGCCTAACTTTGTTAAAACTTTTGAGATTGAGTGTGATACAAGTGGAATAGGTATTGAGAAAGTCTGAATGAGAGGAGCGAACCAATTATGTTCTTTAGTGAGAAGCTAAATGGACCAAGTCTTAACTACCTAACATATGATTAGGAGTTTTATGCCTTGTTGATAATGTTAGAGACATGTCATCACTATCTCTGGTACAAGGAATTCATTATACACACTAATTGTGAGACCTTGAAATATCTTGAAAGGACAAGGCAAGCTAAGTTATAGGCATGCAAAATGGATATAGTTTATTGAATCCTTTTCATACATCATCAAGTATAAATAAGGTAAAAAAAATGTGGTCACTGATGTTCTTTCTAAAAGGTATGCTTTAATTTCTAATCTTGATGCAAAATTATTAGTTTTTGAGTACATTAAAGATTTTTATAATTCTAACATTGATGTTTATAGGGCATGTCAGAAAGGGGGGTTTTGGCAAGTTCTTTAAGCATAATGATTTTCTTTTCAATAAGACAATTGCTTGTAAGAGAGGCACATAATGGTGAGTTAATAGGACTGTTTGGAATTAAGAAGACTTTGGATGTGTTAAGTGATTATTTCTTCTAGCCACAAATGAAAAGAGATGTTGAGCGAATATGTGAGAAATGCATTATATACAAATGAGCTAAATCTAAAGTAATGGCTCATGGGATGTATACTCCTCTTCCTATTCCTAATGAGCCTTGGGTTGATATATCAATGGACTTTGTCTTAGGTTTACCTAGGACAAAAATGGGAAGAGATTATATTTTTGTTGTTATTGATAGGTTTAGCAAGATGGATAATTTCATTCCTTGCCATAAAACAGATGAAGCCATACATGTTGCAAGGCTGTTCTTATGAGATTACATGACCTTCTAAAGACAATTGTGAGTGATAGAGATGTGAAGTTTTTTAGCCACTTTTGGAAATGCTTTGGAGTAAGTTAGGTACAAGGCTGTTGTATTCAACAACTTGTCATCCACAAAAGGATGGATAAATGGAGGTCATAAATAGGACTCTTTGCATAATTTTGAGAGCCATAATTCAAAGAAACTTGAAGAATTGGGAGGAATGTTTGCAACACATGGAATTTGCTTACAACCGATGTGAATATGACACAATTTGTCATTCTCCATTTAAGGTTGTGTACAACTTCAATCCATTAACTCCTATGGATTTGCTTCCTTTACCGATTGATAAAGCTAAATTGGATGGCAAACAGAAGGTTCAGTTTGTCAAAGCCGTGCATGAAAGGGTGTGTGCACAAATAGAAAAGAGAACTCTTCAATATGAAAACCAACACAATAAGAACTGTAAGAAGATTGTATTTGAACTTGGTGATTGGGCTTGGCTACACTTGAGGAAAGAGAGATTTCCTAGACAAAGGAAATTAAAATTGATGCCAAGAGGGGATGGTCCATTTCAAGTCCTTCAAAGAATAAATGACAATGCATACAAATTGGATTTACCAAGTGAGTATGGCAATGTAAACGCCACTTTAAATGTTTTTGATTTAACTTTGTTTGATGTAGTTATTGAAGGCGATGATTTGATGAAGAGTCCTTTTGAGGAATAGAGAAATGATATGAATCATCAAGGGGATGATTTGGCCAAGGTTGGAGGTAGCACCAAGATGTAAGATCCTTTAACTATTTATAGAGGGCCAATGACAAGAGCTAAAGTTAAAAGGATGAAATAAGCATTAACTTGCTTACTTGAAAACATTTGGAAGGATTAAGATCACCTAGATTCTGTCAAAGGTCTATGTATGTAGGAAGAGCTTAAACCTATTAACATGGTTCAAACACATTCAAATCATGAAGACAATGATCCAACCCACATTGTTTGAATCAGTCCATTCCACTGAAGAATAAAAATGCCAATTAACTAACTTTGACATGTGTTTAGATCTTGGGTTGTTATTTGGGGTTATTTTCAACTTTAGTAAGTTGGGCTTGGGTTATTTGTTGTGAGAATTCAACATGCATGAAATTAGGGTTTGAATTTTGTTAAGTGTGAGTTTTAGTGTATCTTAATTAGAATAAAAAGTTACAAGTTGTGGGGCTATCATTAAATAGGCAGCTACACCTTGTATTAAGTGTGAGTTTAATTTCACTTAATTAGAATAAGGAGTTACAAGTTGTGGGGCTGTCATTAAATGGGAAGCTACACTTTGTATTAAATTAGAATTGACTATTGTGTTTTAACCTTTGTCCTATATAAACAAGGCTAATTCTCTTTATAAGGGCATGATTTGATGATTATACAACATCTCAGTTTTTTATGTGAGATTTTTGTTTAAAGTTCTTGCATTATCTTTGAAACTTTTCAAACTATTCAGTTTGTGGCATTCAACACCTAAAATCTTTGTTTTCCTTTTTAACTTATCAAACTTGAAAAGTTTGTAGCATTTTGGAGGATTCAAAGTGCTATTCTAATCAAAATATTTTCCAAACTTGAACGATCCAACTTTCCATAAATTGTGGAGGGTGTTAATTTGCAATCCATATGTATCTTAGTTCTTCAACTATTGGGGTGTATAATTGCTAAATTGAATATTTCTATCACAAATCCTTTTGTGGAGGGGGGAATGATGGAGATCAAGTATCCCAAGTGTATTTGGACAAGGAAGAAGGAATGGGATGTGTCAGAGAGCTTGAAAAGCAAGGCGAAACACTTAAACGAGCTTTAAAAATTGTTACTAAGGTAAAAGATCCATAAGAGAATCTTAGGGGATCAATGATATGGTTGTGGGCTAAACTTACTAAAGAGGCTCTCAACAATTTGATGGTAAATCTATATGTAAGGGAAGAATCTAAATCACTTGGAGACATGTCAACTAAGTTCATGCTGATGATTTAAGGCATAGAGCAACGTGTTGGACTTGTTGAAGAAGGTTAGCTGTGCTATGCAATTATAAATAGCTTGTTTGTTACAATTAGGTTATTTTGAGCATCATTAGGCCACATGATGTAATCTATTTAGGCAGACTTAGATTATGCTTTGGACATCTTAAATAAGTTATTTTGAACTTAACTAAGTGGATTCTAGCCTTAGATAAGCCCTCTTAGCATTTAGGTTTATTTTGGGCCTAAGTAGCTTGTTGTAAGCTTATTTATTGAGAGTCTGTTATTTAGGTTGAAATCTAAAAATGACCAATTTTAGTTAATTAACTTCGCTATGCAAAAAGCTCAATCTATTTATTTTGAAGAGTACAAAGTGGATATCCTAGGGCATTAGTTTTAGCATATGAACAGTGTAAAACTCATTTGTAATAAGATTTGATTGATTTCTAGATTCAATAAACATAGTGAGTGTTCTTTGCATTCCTTTATAGAAATCCTTTCTGGTGCTCTTTAAAGACTTGATTTTCATTCACGCAAGGGCTTGTGAAGATCAAACCATTCCTTTTCACCCCACAATCCCTTTCTAGTTATAAGGGTATCGTGGAAATACCTTCTTGAGTCATTAATTCAATCTTAATTTATATAGAACAATCTTTGGTTCCTAAATCAATGAATCCTTCATCTGATCCAAATTGAAGAGCATATCAACAAATTTTAGTTTCATTCTTGTCCCAGTTCTCTAAGTCAAACTCTTTAAAGAAGGATCTATCGACTTAGGTTTTAGGAGCATTTAAGAATGGTCTAGCAGATGGATATAGTCATGAAATATTGATGCCTGGATTACATGGGCTAAATGTGGAAGGGACAAGACTTTTCATAAGCTGAACAAGAAGGTAATTGAGTTTGCACTGAATATAAGATGCATGCTTAGTGGACTTAAATTTTAGGAAGTTTTCTTTTTTCCTGTTATTTTTTATTTTTATTATTATAATTTTAGAAAGTATAATAGTTAGGAAAATGGTTGGAAAGTAGGTTTGCTTGCCACTCAAGTTTTATTTGAATCCTACTCAAATTAGGCAAATTTATTAACTAGTTTTCAGTAGAATTTTAGTTTTTGTTTCCTATTCAAGCACAAGGAAGCTCAAGATATATAGATAAGTAGAATTGTAATGAATAAAGCATATTTTGGGCAATAAAATTCAGGTTTAGAGTTTTCTCATCAACACTATGGGTGTGTCTATTGTGAGGTTAGAAATGACTCTTGAGTTAATCTCTTTAGTATTGCGGCTTTAGAGGGACTGAATTGAAGTTTCTATCTTTCTTGTCTTTCATTAAACCCTTGTAACAAAATTATATAAAGTTTAATTCTAAATGAGCAAAACATATTAAAATTTATTTTCTTGAGTAACCAAATTCATTAAGTGGTTCCCAAGTGTTTTATTTGTGAATTCTTGGTTAGGGAACCACACGAAGTAGGCAATGAAGGTCATTCTAACATACACAAGAGTTTAGAAGTGCTTTGAGAACACTTATATTGTCCTAGCATGCAAGTTGATGTTAAAGCTCTCATTAATCAATAGGGTTCATATCAATGTACTACGAGCACATTTCATCAAGCTTTATATATGCCTCTATTTGTGCTTTTAAGACCTTGGAAAGATATGAGTATGGACTTCATCATAGGACTACTTCACATGCAATAAGGAAAAGATGCAATCATGGTATTAGTAGATCGATTATCTAACACATTTTGTTCTTTGTCATAAGATGGATGATTTGTAGTTCAAGGATATTGTTCATCTTTAATGGGTGCCTAAGTCTATTTTATCATATCGATACTTAAAGTTCTTTAGTGTTCTTTATGGAAAATTCTAGGAATAAAGCTCTTGTTTAATACATCAAATCATCCACAAACCAACCTCCAAATTGAAGTTATGGATAAAAGTTTGCTGTTTCATTGCATGGGTTGGTGGCTATGATAACCAAAGATTGGGATCTCAACCTTACATAAGCGGAGTTTGCCTGTAGCATGCCACCTTCACATACAATAAGGAAGCCACCCTTTAAAGTGATGTAAGAAGTTACTCTATACATTTTCATTGATCTTTTTGCCTCTCCCAAGGAACAAATTGGTGAATTTTATGCTAAGAAATGTGTCAAAGAGATGGAAAAGCAATAAGCAATATAAACCAAGAGCAAATAAGTTCCGCAAACAACCCTCATTTGAACCAGTTGATCTTATTTAGCTCCATCTTTGGAAGGAGCGCTTTCCCAACAAAAGGAAAACAAACTGATGCCTAAAGCTAAAGGTCCATTAAAGGTGATCAAGAGAATTAGAGAAAGTGCTCATAAGATATACTTTTCCATAGATTGTAAAGTTTCAGCTACATTTAATGTTGGTGACATTTCTCCCTATCTTGAGAATGACAAGTTTAAAGAGTTTAGGACAACTTCTTTTGAAGAAGGGGAGAATGATGCTGGAGCATTCAAGAATGGCCTAGTACATGGAGATAATCATGAAACAATGATACCTGGACTTTATAGGATGAACGAGAAGGTAGTTGAGTTTAGACTGAATATGGACTGTAAACTTATTATGGATAAATTTTAGGAAGCCTTATTTTATTTTCATATTTTTCTGTTATTGTAATTTTAGTAAGGATAATAAATAAGAAAAGGGTTGGAAAGTAGGTTCCCTAGTCAAATTAGAAGAATTTGTTTTCATTGTTTATTTGTCAAATTAGGCAGATTTATTTTCATTGTTTGCTATCCAAATTAGGCAGATTTTTTAACTAATTTTTAGTAAGATTTTAGTTTCCTTTTCCTATTCAAAAACAAGGAAGTTCAAGACCTTTATCAATAGGGAGCATTGTAATGAAAGCAGATTTTTGGCGATAAAATTTAGGTTGAGAGTTTTCTCACAAGCACCTTTATGTGTTTGTTTTAGTTTCTCGCCTTGTAAGGTTAGGAAAGACCCTTTGGTTAATATTTTTGGTGTTGTGACTTTAGAGGGGCTAAACTCAAGTTCTTCTATTTCATTCAACTCTTGTAATAAATTTTGATTAAGTTTAATTGTAAACAAATAGAACATGTTCAAGTTTATTTGCTTGAGTAACCAAACATGTTAGCCATTCTCTAATTGTCTTCACTTTTTCTTCATCAACGTGAAGTCCTTTAGCACCCATAATAAAACCAAGAAACATAACAGTATCCATACAAAAGGAACATTTTTCTAAATTGGCATAAAGCTTATTATCTCTTAAAAGTCTAAACACATCATGCAAGTGTTTCACTTGATCATCTAGAATACACTATAATATCATCAAAATAGACAACCACGTACTGTTTAGTAAATGGTTGAAACATATGATTCATCAAACTCATGAAAGTACTAGGTGCATTAGTCAAGGCAAAAGGCATAACTAATAATCATACAACCCAAACTTTGTTTGAAAGCAGTTTTCCACTCATCACCCTTTTTCATGCGAATTTGATGGTACCCACTTCTAAGATCAATTTTAGAAAATATACAAGCACCATGTAAGTCATCAAGCATATCATCTAAACAAGAGATATGGTAATATTTCAACGTGATTTCATTAATGGCTCTACAGTCAACACACGTTCTCCATTTTCCATCTTTCTTAGGAACAAGTATAACCGACACAGTACATGGCTCAAGATTTCCCTCACAAAGCCCTTTTTCATAAGCCCTTCAACTTGTCTTTGGATCTCCTTAGTTTCTTCCGGATTAGCTGTATACATAGGTCTATTCAGAATTGAAGCTCCAGGAAGGAAGTCTATATTGTGCCCAATGCCTCTCAAATAAGGCAATCCATTAGGAATGTCCTCTGCAAATAAGTCACTGAAGTCCTACAACAAAGACAAAACACTAGACGGCAAAGATGGATCAAGCTCATTAATAGTTAAGAAAATATCTTTATATAAAAGTATGTAAGATTCTTCTCATTTTAAAGCTCTTTTAATCTCACTTTTTGAAGCAAATAAATTCACTCTCTTTGCTTCATTTTTTCCGCTCGTTTTATTTTCTCTCTCTTTTTCTTTCTTTTCGACCTTTCTCTCTCTTTTTCTTTTTGACCTCTCTCTCTTTCTTTTCTTTTGCATTGCATTCTTTGTCAATACTCACTTGATCCTCATAAGCTTGAATGGGCCTAAGAGGTTTCAGCACAATATTTTTACCATGGAAAGGAAAAGAACAGCAAATTTTGTATCCATCATGCCTAACTTTCCTATCAAATTGTCAAAGGCCTACCAAGTAAAATATGTCCAGTATACATAAGTGCAACATCATATAAAATTTCATCATGATATTTGCCAATAGAAAATGCAACCATCACTTGTTCACCTCACTACAATCATTTAGCCATTGCAATTTATATGGTCTAGGATGTTTCAAAATAGGCAAATGAAGCTTATCAACAAGTAAAGTGCTAGCAACATTAGTATAACTGTCACCATCTATGATCATTCTACAAACTTTACCATTAATGAGACACCTTGTATGAAAGGTGTGCTCATGTTGCTCTTCTCTTCTTCAAGATCTTTTGGTTGGATATTAAAAGCATACGTAGCCACAAGGGCTTCACCAACCTCAGCATCACAATCAACATCGGAAACACCCATCAATGAAGGCACTTCATCAAAACCATCATTATCATTACTTTCTCTAGCAACATCACCATTCTCAAGCAAAATCATAGTTCTTTTGTTAGGTCATTGCGAAGCAATATAACCAAAACCTTGGCATTTAAAGCACTTAACTTTATAAGAAGGATTAGAAAAAGAAGAGGGTTTAGAGTTATTTTTACCCTTAGGATTTGGAGTAGAAAATTTACGCTTACTTTTCTCCTTTTGTTTGATGTCTCCCTTGGATTTGAAGAAAAGTTTGGTGGTACTCTTCAACAATCATAGATCCTTGCCTTAATCTTTGCAGCTGCTTGAACAAGTCTCGATAGTAATGACTTAGAACAAAGTGCTTTCTCACGATGGCTTTCATTTCTTGCCATGTGCGGATTGGTCTTTCATGATTCCAACTTCTATTTACTTACAATTGATCCCACCAAATACTAGCATAGTCGCAAAATTCAACAGCAACAAGTTTTGTCTTTTTCTCTTCACTATATGTATGACACTCAAATACAGTTCTATTTCCTCTCTCACTTAAATACAATTCAGGATCATTTCTTTCCTTAAAAAGAAGGGATTTTCAATTTTATGTTGTCAAGTTCATTACAAGAAGGAGTTTGTCTACCTCTCCGTGGGGCCTTCATCCTCGGATTGCACATCTTTAACTTTTTTACGGAACGTCCTTCTAGGACCTTTGGAGTTTGACGTGGATTGGATGTCATCCAACCTAGCATTAAACCTCTGGAATTAATCTTGCATAGCTTTCATAAATACTTTGAGATCTTGCTCATGTGATTAATCTTTTTGAGACATGTTCATAAACTACAAAATGTTAGTGAATAACGAAAAACAATAAGGACCTCACCACTCAACCTCACGTGTATACACTCAACAGATGCCAAACAAGTTGTGTACCACACAAAAATTGGCTTTTTTCTATAATGCAAATACTCTTGCCTTTTGCTTTGTAATTCAAGTTCAAGCAATAGGAAAGATGTTATCTTTACTTGATTTTAATTAAGAAAGTAGCAAACTTGGACTCCACTTCTGTAGAAATTGTAGTACACACTCTGATTATTTTTTTCTTTTCTTTTTTCTTTTTTCCTCTTTTTTGACTTCTACTTCCTTTTTTCAGATAATTTGAAGTTCACACAACTAAATATAGAAACAAAAAAAATCCAAAGCAATTTTTAGAAACTAGACACTCTCAAATTTCGACTTAGTATAACTTGCTCTATACAGCTTGGATTTGAATGATTCCAAGAAGAGGAGAAAGAAGAGTTCTAAACTTGAAGAAACACCTATTATTCAGCCAAAAACTTAAACAAAAAGTGAACAAAATAGTAGATGAAAACAAACAGAGAAGAAGAACGAAAATAAACAATAAAAGTTTAGTTATTTGGAATCTAACAACCAAAGCGCTCTGATACCAAATGATATGAGACCCAATAGGAACCTGTACTAGAGAAAATTCAACAAGATGGAACTATGCCGGGAATGGCTAGAATCAAACACACAAGGAAGCACAAGAAAAAAATTGAAAAGATAGAAATAGAACATAAAGAGAAAAGGGGTTAGAAGAATGTTGATCAATGGAAAGCAGCCTAAGAGAATTTGTCTCTTAGAACTCTAGCAAGAATGTTGGTCAATGGAAAGAACCCTAAGAGGACTTGTCTCTTAGAACTCTAACCTTGGGATGCCACAAAGGAAGACCACTCCTTTGATAAGTCAAGTATTCTCAAAGAATACAAAGAAAGCAAGAATGCTCTCAATAATACTC
>JAOTJB010030217.1:0-10447 GCA_027123815.1 Erythroxylum minutifolium
TTTTACCAATCAATCAATTTATTATATTTTAATTAGTCAATCAATAAATACTATTTGAATTAATTAAATATATTTTTCTTATATTTAAAAGCTATAAGAACTTTAAAAATTTTACTATATAAAATAATTATGAAGTAAAACATATTAATGAATGCACAACTTTTTAAATAAATTTTATAAGTAGTAAAAAAAATGACATATTGTAGTAGTTAACGATAACAACAATAACACTCAGTAGGAGTCCTACTGAAGTGCGAGACTTTGAGAGCCCCAGTAGTATACAACTTTATCCCCACTTGATAGAGAGGTTGTTTCCATTGATTATGGTAGCCATTTAACAAAAAAACTAATCTGACATAACTCATTATGTTCTTTATATTGACAAAAAATTTAATATTGGACAATTTTCCTAAAAATTAAAAGTTAGGGTACTTTAGCGTCACTTTTTAAATTTTGAGTTAATATTACAAAATTAAGTAAATTTTATTTTTTTATATTAACCCTTGCATGTAAGTAAACCTTTTTTTAACAAAATGAACAACATTTTATTTAAAAATGGAATAAAATATTTTTCTACCTAGAAAATCATTACTATGATGTTGCAAAAATTCCCCCTTATTAGATCACGATCATGTTTAGCATATTTAATTCACATAAGAAGATTTGTAAAATAAGGACGAAGATCCACCTACACAGAATATTTAATGAAAGGGACGACTCATCCTTACGGAGAAGCTATTTTTCTTTTGGTCCAAGCAAGCACGTCTCTAGGGTTTTAAGCTATTAGATAGCATATATATGTTCCAACAAGATTCATTTATGTCTACGTAATTAATAAACAACATGTACGCAAACTCAAATTTAAAAGACTAATTTTGAATTAAATAAAATTTGAAACGAATTCCAATTTCAAAAACTAACTGAAACGATTCATAATTTTATTACAAATGAGGGCATTCCGTCATTTCCTTTCAATCCTCTCTTAATGGTTATTTCTTTGGGACACAAATGATTGTGCAGTCTACTAATTCAAACTTATCGTTATAGGCCTTAGTATCGAGTGAAGAGTATATAATTACCTTAATTTTTATGTGTAATCATAATTTTAATTTTTAACTTAATTTTAATCACACTTTGTGACTTATCATATGCATGAGTATTATATTTTTAGTCCTCCTGACAAACTTAATCAGAAGACGTGCAAGTTACTAAATTAGCAGAAAACATAAAAGAAGATTTTCTTCTTTGTTGAATCTCAAATCATAATGAAGTTTTTGGTTGCAAAAAGTGTTACATGTCCCTAAACTTTTATGGGTTATTAACAAAAATTTGGAAGAAATGGACTTACTTGCATCGAAGAGAAGTGCAAATTGTTTGTCATTTCTTAGTATGGTTGAAAGGACCACCTCCATAGTAAACACGAGGAAGCATGTGAAAATAAAGCGAAAGATAGAATTTTGATATAATGAATTAAGAAGCAAAAAGAAATGGAAATGGAGGTAGGATCTAAAAGTTAATAAAGTCACTAACAGCTTTTGGGAATGGAACTTCTGATAGTCTTGCTTAACATGAAAAATATGTAACCAATGGGAATAAAGGAATAGTAAAGCCTTTGAAGAAGTATATATGTAACAAATGTAAGCTCCTGTTTCTTTTTTTCCTTCAGTTAGAAAAAAATGAAGAGAGTGATATAAGAGGGAAATGGTGGATTAGAAAGTAACCAAAATAGTTCTTGATTTTTCACCGTGACTGGCTACATAGGTGACTCCTTCTGCAAAGCTCAGCAAAAAATTTGTCTGCCATAAAGTTTTCTGCATTTCAAAAACAAGAATTAGACAAACAAAAAATAATTAAAAAATAGAGCGATTGATAAATTATGATCGAACTTTTGTTCTATATTTTGAACTCATGGCTAATGGAACAAAAAGGAAAATGAATGATTATGAAAAAGAAAAGACTGAGAAGTAGCTGGAAAAGGGTAAGAAGAAACTTATCTATAAAATTTGGTGGTAGTAATCATATGATAATAGAGGTTTTTGTTACATTACCAATCAATTTGTTATCTCTCCAAAAATGGCAAGCCTTTAAACTCGTTGCAGCCTTCTTCATGTTATCACCTTTAGCTCTCAAAAACTGTCCAACATAAGCTTCATTGCAGAATATCTCCTATGATTAGGTAGAACATAATGTTAATGGCAATAACTATTCCCTCCAGTAATAATATAATGTTAATGGCATTTTGTCTTATTTTAAAGAGTTCTGGAGAGTCATATTAGAAACAAACAAGGAAAATAAACAGAAAATAAACATACCCATCGATGGCCGATGTGGAACAAATATCCCTCTTAAAATATCAAGAAAACTAACAATATTATTTTTCTATACTTTTAGGAATCGAAACGAAACTGGTATTGTTAAAACAATAATATTAGCAAAAAGTAGCTCAAGTGTAGAGGCAACAAAAATATTGGCAACAAGTATTTAGAGTGTAGGGATGGTCCAATAGTGTAAGTCATTAATAATTTCAGATGGGGCAGGCGATAATGATGATGCAAGTGTTAGGGCAGATGTTGTGACATTAACAGGGTTTGAACAACAGTCCAACTGCAGTTGAAATTACAGAGGAAATAATGCCCTCGTCTTGAATTCAAAATGATTAGAGCAGGGTATGTGGAACTAATAAAATAGGAACCTTGCTAACTTGAACAACATCTTGAAACCCATTTGCGAAATTGAACATTAGGCATTGATCAATCAACAAATGTTTTTCACTAATTGGAATTTTATGCATTCATAAGACCTTTATGCAATAGCTATGCATCGTAAACTTATAGAAGCCATATCTTCTATAGATTTCTTAAAAAGGGATGACTGTAACCAAAGGCCAGTTTTAATAAAAGGAAACATTTAACAGTTCCCATAACAAAAGGTAAACATTCTCACTAACCTTTTCTTCATCCATAAGTTCTATCTTATCATTTGCATCAATGTATTTTTCACACAAGGCTAGGACAATTTCAGCTACCCTTTTCTAATGTAATTGCACTTGAGAGTCAGGTTGCAAGATAGATCTCTGAATTAAGCACACATCATAATTTGAAATATGAAAGCAATGCTTTATATACTGGTCATAACTATATCAATTGTAGATGATTATTTAGGCAAATCCCAAGTATAATAAACTTATATGTTAGATTCTGGATATATTAATTGCAAGAATGATTGTGCCTAATTAGAATATGATATTGTTTACTGTTAGATCACCATTGCATTTTGTGAGTATAACCACATTAACCATTTTATTGTAACATCACCTCTTTTTTTCTGAGTTGAAAAGGAATGCAAGGACAATGGTAGATTGAGAGATCATAATGTCAAAATTCATTCCCAACTGCAAACAAGGAAAAGTGAATATTAACAGTTTAAGCATTACCTCGAAAGAAGTAAGCAGCTTAAAACAACATGGAAGAAACTTTGAATGCCCATACTAGAATAGCTTTTTCTATTAGTGATCCAAATACCTCAGGTTCTCCCCCAGTCTGCCAAAGATTATTACCAGTCTATCATGATCTAATGCTCTTAATTACTTCAAACTCTTCACAAACTAATGAGCCAAAAAAAATCAGCGAAAAGAAGTAGAAATTAATAGTCAATTTGCCTTCAGAATAAAAACAAAAGAGTTAAAAACCATTCCAAAGAACAAGTCACATAAATGAAACCCACAAAACTACTGGAACATAGACACCATGCCACCACAATCCTTTGTCATGTCTCCAACCATAATCTCACCCAAAAGTCCCAGATTCCCCAACGTGTCGTCATCCAAAATTTCGATGCTGTTAACCCACACTAACTTGTGTCAATTTTTAAAATTTAAACTTTTATCTTATAAATTTTATTTAAAAATTAAAATTTAAATCATAAAAAGGAAAATATATCACATGTGTGACTTAAGTGTCACACCTGTGACACAAACCAATTTTTTATTTTTTATTATTTATTATTTTAAATTTAAATTTTTTATAAAATTAATGATAGCATAGTTAAAATTAAAATTTAATTTAATTTAATTTTTTATTAGAATAATATTAGTACAATTAAAAATAAAATTAAAAAAATAAAAAATAAAAAAGACTCACGGAATGTCACGCCTGTGATTTGTGTCACGTCCATGACACTTATATCACAAGCGTGACAGTTATATTTAAGTGACTGAGTCGCTTAAAATTTAAGCAAAAACTACGAGGTTTTATTAACCGAAGAGTTAATATAGAATAATTTTAGACAGAGTATCTGTCTATTCTCTATGTCGATAAGCTATCCTCAAAAGCATCGATGTGTATGAGGTGACAGTTGGGAGACGAGTCCCATCGAATCCAGTAGTTCATATAGCACCTAAAACAGTCGCGGTAGAGCAACAAAGGATCGTCGTTGCCAATCTTCCTACGAACTAAGGTCTTTTGAGTGCTATACGTAGTGGACTTGCGGAGAAGCGATGATGATTTTGTTCTGTAGTGCTATTATGAAAAGTGTTGCAGGATGAGGAAGATAAGAGATAGGCCAACACCTCTTTGTCCTCTAGTGACAAGGTGGTAGCAAGAGTGAGGATGGTGGCAGGGAGGAAGGATTGAATCTAACACAAAATTTAAAATAATAATAAAACCAAAATTTTTAAATGTATAATAAATAATAATTTAAATTTATATTAAATCTAACATAAATTTTAAAATAATAATAAAATAAAAATTAATCGTAAAAGTTCAATTATGCTTAAAGAGAGTCAATAGAATGGATTTTAAATTTACTATAACTTTTTTCAACGTCCTTTAAACATAATTCTTTATGGTTTACATATTATTTTTTAGCGCATACTCAAATTATCTTATGCAAAATTGCTTATATATGGTAACTATTAATTTAATTTATTAAACAAGTATAAACATATTTGGTATTTTTTAAGGATAAAAATAGTAATTCATTTTTTAAATAATAATAATAATTCAAAAACTTATTTAAAATTCAAGAAAATTTAATCTTCTCCACATCAACATATGGATAAGATTGTCTTTCTACCTTTGATTTTAGTATACTTTATCTTTACCTTCCATTTAGTTACTTCGAGGGCTGTAGGAGTAATAAGCTTAAGTTTCTCCTCCTTAGCAATGCAATGGGCAATCAAGGCATTAAAGTCTCATTCCTCATCCTGTGAATAATATGTCATCACTAGATTACTTTAACTTTAAAAGGAGTGTATTCAGAGTTTAGTGAATTATGAAGACATAAGGAAGAAGAATGTACTCCTTTACTCCCCCTTCTCCTATATACCTTATGGAGAATAATTATTTATTCAAGGCACTTGTCCCAGCACTAGATGAGACTATGTACCTCTAGGAGACATTTCTAAGAAATTACTATGCTATGTCTGTTTTCGGAAGTTCACTAAGCAGATGGTTAGGTACGAATCCCTTAATGGTCATCAGACATAATCTGTTAGACCGATCCTGAGCTTCATGGGCTACTTTATGAGCTTTTGAGCTTATGGATGTAGGTGGAGATGGCCTATGTATCTGTATGGCTATATTAACCTCAACTATTTCCATAGCATTCAATACATCCTCTATCCACTTCTTTGTATTGAAACTAGTTAGGGTTTCAATGATTACACTGATTTTATTGACTAAAAAGGTGACTTTAAGTAACTTTAATTAGATCAGCACAAATGTGGGATAGCATTGATACGAAAATCCATTAAACAATATCTTTCCTAAAAATCTGATCACACATATTATAACATAACTTTGGGCTGAATACATAATATATGCAAATAGACTTCCACATAAAAAGCGATCTGAGTATAAACCATCAACTTTCACAACATTGCCATCTTTGGGTAAATAGATCGTTTAAGCAACAACTTTCCTCCATCTAATGCCTTTATGATCATCTCAAAATGTTATGTAAGACCAACACCTTTGAGCTGGATAGCCAAACATAAAGCTAAAGACATCCTCCAACATGTAAATAGAACAATCCAAAATATTGACTTGAAAGGCCACTTTGGTGACTACATTCTCATTAGTATTCAAGAACGTCCACTAGCATAAGGGATATAACTTTATGTTATCCTTACATTCTTTATGAGCATATGGTATATGACAATGTACCTTCAATAAATGCAAAAACCTAAATGTACAGTCTCATTGTCACACACCCGTACTAAAGACATTCTCTGAAAACTTCAATTGAGATTTTCGTAAGAGAAAAATCTCAAGAGTGACTATCATGCATTATTTGATACCGAACTAACCGCTCGAGACATAAGAATCTCATATATCTCCTTTATGGCAAGTTCGTTGCATAAAAATTCACTTTAAAATGGCTTTAGAACGTCTTAATCCCTTTTTTCGATTAACTATCATGCGATCCCAAGCACCAAATCTGAGACCTGAGACACAAAAACTTGAATTATCTCCCTCATGTGATGTTCAAAACATGAAAAATCACTCAAAATTGAATGCAAAACACCTTAATTCCTTTTTCTGGAGTTAAAGTTTGATTTATTACTAATGTAATAAATTTAGAAAAATGGAAAATTAGACTTCATAAATTTCCTGAACCTAAAAACTGACCCAAAACACCCAAGGTAACCCTTACAAAAAATTTGAATTTTTTTAGTACTGTACATTTGTCCATAGAGGCTGACGTTGCCCCTGTGTTAGCCACCCGTTTGCGCGACAAACACACCAGACGTGCCCACCGTCATTGGGGCGTGCATCGCACTCGCCAGACACGCATCTGTCTGAAATCATGCCATATATTAGTCTACTCCCCAACGGTACTGTTCACTATCAGGTGCGTGGTGACGCAACCCTCACTAAAAAATGACAATTTCTGATAAGTTATGGGTCCTTTTTCTGACTTCCCAGGCTTGTTTTCAACCCGTTTCTCAAGGCTAGACATATGTATACTACATTCATGCAGTGAAAAGCAAGAGAGAACCAAGAAATCGAAGTTAACTCTCCGAAAGCCTTATGGAGAGGAAAACTGAAAAATCTTCATTTTTAACCACCCGATCACACCACCACTCTGATAACACGTGTAATATGTAATGATACCTTAGTTACGTGCCCCCAGATCGAACCTAAAAGGGAAAAAATGAAGAAATGCAGAAAATACCTGATTTCAATTTTAAAACTTTGAACGAGCTTTTCGAAGCCAAAATGATCCCGAATTTACTGCCGTCTTCATAGGAATCCATCACCGAGATGTGGGCTAGGTCTTTCTATAGTTTTCTCAATACATATGCTCTCTTAATAGGTTAGAGATTCTTTATGCTTACGATTGATATGAGCAACTGCAGGAGGCCTTAACCTATTTATATAGTTTCCATATCGAGTTTTCCCATCACAAAGTTGATATGGATCAGGTCCACACTAAAAGGGATCCATTTTTGACCCAAAATTTGACCCATTGATTTAGATTATTTATTGGGCCACTTTATTATCTTTGTTTTGATCAAATTACGTAACTTAACTGATAATTTATTTAAAAACCAAATTACAATTAATAACTTTCCACTGTATGGAAAATTGACATAATTGCCCTTAGGGGCAAAAATGTCATCCTCCTTTAGCTGTATCCAGAATCCACAAACAAAATCTCCAATCATAATAGCCACAAAATATACCCATCGAGCCTTCTACAAGACTTGTGCTTACTCCCTCACCAACAAACAAACATTTTCAAGCTACCAATTTGAAGCCCCACAATAACATTATGTGCTTACTCCCTCACCAGAAATCACAATAGCATAATATGTTGGGTCTTTTAGGGTTTTCTCATTTGGCATTCACAAACCTTATTTTAAGAACTCTAGATGAACTACAAGGTTCATTGTTTTCTGGGTTTCAATTGTCTAATTATAATTTATATTGTACTTTTAAGATTTTAAAAGCTTTAATCTGAATTTTTCATATTATTTAGGGTTTAAAATATTTAGGGTTTAAAATAATTTCAAGAATCAAAGATTGATAAAAAGTGTTGGTTAAGTAAGGGAGTTTGTAGTTCTCTACATATGTAATCTTCTTCTGTTAAACAAATTAACCGACTTTTCCATATCTATTTTTTATCTTGATTTTCTTAAACAGTCCAGTTACATTTGTTCTTCCCAACTTCACTATCGATAACACTTATAGTAAATGTTGAACTATTGCCATAATTTTAATTAATTAATCAATTAATTATATTTTAATTAATTATATTTTATATATGTGTTAACTATATTTTTACCAATCAATCAATTTATTATATTTTAGTTAGTCAATCAATAAATACTATTTGAATTAATTAATTATATTTTATTATATTTAAAAGCTATAAGAACTTTAAAAAGTTTAATATATAAAGTAATTATGAAGTAAAACATATTAAGGAATGCACAAATTTTTAAAGGTGTTTGATATTTTTTATTAAATAATAAATTTTATAAGTAGTAAAAATACAATATATGACATATTGTAGTAGTTAACGACAACAACAGTAACACTCAGTAGGAGTCCTACTGAAGTGCGAGATTTTGAGAGATCTAGT
The DNA here is from genome assembly GCA_027123815.1 of Erythroxylum minutifolium. NCBI lineage: Eukaryota > Viridiplantae > Streptophyta > Magnoliopsida > Malpighiales > Erythroxylaceae > Erythroxylum > Erythroxylum minutifolium. The sequence goes on from JAOTJB010030217.1 coordinate 8,590, forward strand.
AGTATACAATTTTATCCCTACTTGATAGAGAGGTTGTTTCCGATGCTTATAGTAGCCATTTAACAAAAATACTAATCTAAAGTAACTCATTATGTTATTTATATTAACAAAAAATTTAATATTGGATAATTTTCCTAAAAATTAAAGTTAGGGTACTTTAGTGTCACTTTTTAAAATTTGAGTTAATATTACAAATTTAAGTAAATTTTATTTTTTATATTAACCCTTGCTAAGTAAACCTTTTCTTTAACAAAATTAACAACATTTTATGTAAAAAAGGATAAAATATTCTTTTTACCTACAAAATCATTACTATGATGTTGTTGACATTCTCCCTTATTAGATTACGATCATGTCTAGCAGATTTAATTCATATAAGAAGATTTATAAAATAAGGTCGAAGATCCTCCTGTGCAAAATATGTAAAGAAAAGGACGACTCCTCCTTACGGAGAAGCTATTTTTCTTTTGGTCCGAACAAACACGTCTCTAGGGTTTTAAGCTATTAGATAGCATATATATGTTCCAACAAGATTCACTTATGTCTATGTAATTAATAAAAAATATGTACGTAAACTCGAATTCAACAGATGAATGTTGAATTAAATAAAATTTGAAACGAATTCCATTTTAAAAAACTAATTGAAACGATTAGAAATTTTATTAAAAAATGAGTGCATTCTATCATTTCCTTTCAATCTTCTCTCAATGGTTATTTCTTTGACATACAAATGATTTTGTAGGCAAATCATCTTCTATTAATTCAAACTTAACATTGTAGGCCTTAATTTCGAGTGAAGAGTAGTTAATTACCTTAATTTTTATGTGTAATCGTAATTTTAATTTCAAACTTGATTTTAAATCACTTTTTGCTACTTATCGTATGCATGAGTATTATTTTTTTAGTCCTCCTGACAAACTTAATCAAAAGACCTACAAGTTACTAAATCAGTGGAAAATATAAAAGAAGCTTTTCTTTTTGTTGTATCTCAAATCATAATGAAGTTTTTGGTTACTAATGGTCTAAACTTTTGGATTAGAACCCTTGTGATATCGACACCTGGTGTCAATTGAGATGAGGTGGAACAATAAAGATGAGACCACCAAGTGGGGGACTCATTTTTGACCTGTAAAGGATTTCATCATAGGGCCTTTTGAAGAATCTCAGGAATAATAAGAATGACTAACGAGCCTTATCAGTCTTGTAGTTCTTTTTGAAAAACATGGCTGGTGATCAGAGGAAAGAAGGCTATGGAGTTTGCAGTTGACTAATTTTAACTATCTCACTTGTGGTCACATGGTAAGGCATCAGAGTTGAGGGGAACAAACTTTTGTTGATAGGCCTTATGTAACCGTTGATGCTTTGACATGATGTTGTAGCAATCGATGATGCTTTGACATGATGTTGTAGCAATTGATGATGCAAAGGAGGTAGACCCTGTATTGAGTGGAAAGCCTAAAGGAGATTTACTGGTGACCTGCATTTTCATAGCAATCAGGTCGGTCAAGGTAAGGTACCATAGTTTGAGTGAGTTAAAACATTCCAACACAACAAATGAAAACCTTGAAGATGAGCATGAGCCATCTTTGGTTGTTAGTTTGATCGATGAAGGCTCAAATCGGAGGGAAGAGACTCGAGAGTTACTGTGAAAATCATAAAATTCTAATGATTCTTTAAAGTTTAGTTAAGAAAGCACCATTGTGACCGTCGATAGCTCAACAAATGGTTGGATACCCTGCAATAATTCACATTCCATAATTATTAAGCAAGCAACATTTGCTTTATGAGTTAGTAGAAGACCTCACTATAGAAAATTAACAAAAAAAGGTAAAGAAAGGAACGAGAGTAGGTCAATAGT
>JAOTJB010030249.1:0-10447 GCA_027123815.1 Erythroxylum minutifolium
GATGTTTTGGAGTAATACAAAGAGGATTTTGGTTTTAAAATTTTGTGAATTTCATTTATTGGTTCTTATTCTTTTAATTGAATGTGATGCCATGTGGAGTTCGATAGTAATTTCACGTAGCGCTCCATTATCTTAGGCTATGTGTCGGAATGACCTACGGGCGTTCCGGTACGTACTCTAGGGTAATGGGGTGTTACATAAAGGGTATATGGCATATCCTGTGTGTAACCATTAAGCTCATTTAATGAAGTTATGAAGTAAAATATGTTATATGGGACATTGTCGTTACTTCGAACATGGGCATAAATGGAGAAGAAGCAAATTGTTTATTGATAAAGTAGAACATAGTGAAGCTCGTTTGCACTTATTTGGTGATGATGTGGTTGATCAACTATCAAATTTGTAAGAATTTATACCTGGCAGTCACCCAAGTAATAGAAATCAAAAAAGAAGTTTTCTTGATCTTAATTGGAATAAAAAAAGAATATTTTTCAATTTTCCATGTTGGAAGGATTTGCTATTGAGGCATAATCTTGATGTCATGCATATTGAAAAAAACATTTATGAGAGTATTTTAGGTTTTTTATGGGAATTGATGGCAAATTGTAAGAAATAATTAAGCCTAAATTAGACTTAGAAGATATTACTATAAGAAAATAATTGCATTTGAAAAGAAGAGATAATGGGTCATACATGATTCCACCTGCATGTTTCAATATGTTAAAAAGGAGAAACGAAATTTTTGTCAATTTCTTAAATCAGTTAAGTTTCTTAATGGGTATACATCTAATATAGATCGTTGTGTCAATGCTAATGAGAGAAAGTTTCAGGGTTGAAAGGCCATAATTGTCATATATTTCTACAATGATTACATCCTATTAGAATAAGTGGGTGTTTATTAAAGGATATTTCTATAATTTTGGCATAATTGGGTAAGTTTTTTAAGCAATTATGTTGTAAGATATTGAAACTAGAAGAGCTTGAAAACAACGAAAAAGTCATAACTTTGACTCTATATAAGCTTAAACTAGTTTTTCCCCCATAATTTTTTAATGTTATGGTGCATTTGGTAATTCACTTACCGTATAAGGCAAAAATTTGTGGACTAGTACAATTTTGATGGATGTTTCCAATTGAAAGGTAATTTACATTAACTTCTACAATTTTCTTCAATTATTAGTAAGTAACAATTGATAATGTTTTATAATTTTTTTAGGTTTTTAGGCTTTCTTAATTGCTATGTATGGAATAAAGCTCGACTTAAAGGCTCTATTGTAGAGGCTTATATATTGAATGAATACTTGACATTTTGTTCCATGTACTTCACTGTTGTGGATACAAGATTTAATAGAGAAGAACGTAACTTTTATTTTGATCAAGATGGTGGCTTGTCAGCTTACTCTAAAAAGGTAAGGCCACTTGGAATAGGAAAATATGTAGAGTTATTGAAATTGACCGTTAGTAGATTTTGAACAATTGTTAGAAAGGACATTTATATATAAAGTATGTATATTACTTCTCATTGATAAGTTGTTATTTTTTGATAACTTTAGATATAAATCTCTTCAATGTTCTGAAATTTTTATTTAAATTAACGAACTTGTTTCTCTCAGATAATTTTCAACACATGGGAGAAGAATTTGAATAAAAAAGAAGCAATAAAAGTAAAAGCAATTCAAATTTCCAGTCGGTAAAAAAATAATTGACTAAACGTGGGCATATGTAAGGAAAAATCTTATCTGTAAAATCTGATTTGAAACCAAAATCGATATACCTAGGATTTTAATTATTTTGGGAATCAAGTTGTTGTCTTTAAGTGGGGGATTTGTGACTTGATTTACAGGAGAGGTGTATCTGATAAGATAACGATAAAAGAAAGGGGAAGAGACTTAAAGACACATTATTTTTACGTTTTATGCAGCTATATTTTATTTTATAGTTTTTCTTGGCTGTAGCTTTCGATGTTTCTTAGAAAGTGCATATATGGAGACTATGAGTTCTGCTACATTTTTACTGGGTTTTCTTCTGTTATGAGTAGCTAAATCCTTCTTCCTAGTTAAAGGGAACCACGTTATCTTATAGTATGCATGAGATTTGTAAATAAAATTTATTTTATTGATGAATATTCAGTATCTTTTTGTATTGCTTATTATGATTGAATTGATTGATCTCTAGGGTGCACAACTAGGAATTGATTAATTTAATTTATAGCCAGATTAGTAGGATTTGACGTTCAGTTTTGCTAACCAAATTGGAAATTAGGAATACTTTCTTTACATTAGGGATTGGAAATTATAAAAGATAGATACTTATTTAGATTAAATATATTTTGCATATGTATTGTCTTGCTCACTGGTTCTCTTAGTTCTTAAAGCTATTAATTCATCAAACTTAAGATCGTATCTAAGTTGAGTATTTAGAATACATGTTTCTATTCAACTAATCCTAAGAGAGAACATCACTCAATGAGTATTTGTTAATGGATACTAGTTTAATAATGTAGGTAACTTGAAACCAAGGTTTGTTATTCAACCCTCCCCCCCCCCAAATTTTTTATTTTTCTACTAGTTAAACATTTAACATTACATTCCTCGTGGGAACGATCTTAACTCTTCTCTAACTACATATGTCATTATTAGATTTGGAATTATTTTGGATGTAGGTGACAACATTACCAAATTTTGGCACCGTTGCCTAGGAATCTCTTGATAGTAGACAAGATAACTCAATTGCTATTCGATTATGAGAAAGAAAAGACGGCCAAAGGATGACGGAAGCAAATAAAATAGAGACAACAAGTACAGAAGATGGAAAGGATGGCTACAAATTGCACTCTTCATGAACTAGCTACTCCTATAGACGCTCAACAACCTCATTGCATCAAATTTTCAAATTTAGGTGGCAACAATACCTCTAAACTAAAGTTTCAGTTGATCCATTTATTACCTATTTTTTGAGGTCAACTGAGAGAGGATCCTTACAAACATTTGAAGGAATTTGATGTGGTTTGTATGGGTATGAAGAATATGAATGTGACTAAGGAGCAAATCAAACTAAAAGCCTTCCCATTTCCTCTCAAAGATGAAGCTCAAGATTGGCTATATTATTCAGCTAGTGAAAATGTGCAAACATGGCCTGAAATGAAAAGACTTTTCTTTGGAAAATATTTTCCAGCTTCAAGAGCTACCAATATTTGAAAAGAAATCTGTGGCATTCGACAACAAACAGGAAAGACACTATATGAATATTGAGAAAGATTCAAGAGGCTTTATGCTAGCTATCCCCATTACCAAATAAATGATCAATTATTGATTCAATACTTCTACAAAGGTCTTTTACTTATAGATAGGAGTATGGTTGATGTTACAAGCAATGGAGCTTTAGTTAGCAAAACTACAATAGTTGCAAGAGATTTGATAGTGAATATGTCTTCCAATACACAATAATTTGGGATACATTATGGCCTAGTTCAAAACTAGTAAATGAGGTGAATATGACAGCATTGGAGAAGAGATTAGATGATCCTACATTTTTTGTGCGACAACTTGTAGTTACAAAAAAAGAAGAAGTAAGGGCATATGGAATATGTTTGATGTTGGGACACTCCACTGACAAATGTCTAGTTTTGTAGGAAGAAAGTGCAGAACAAGTCAATATTGTGAGGGGATTTGTTGTGTAAAATCAAAGGAAATACGACCCATTCTCCAGCTCCAATAATCTGGGTTGGCGCAACCATTCAAATTTGCATTATAGGAACTCTCAAGGACAACAAGCTACTGTAAATTTCCAGCAATATAGGTAACCATATACTCCTACACAACATCAACAAATGGCACCCAATTCTAAAGGTAAGTTTTCTTTGGAAGATATAGTTAAATCTTTGGCCACTAACGCCATGACATTTCAACAAGATACTCAAGCTAGTATCCAAAATCTTGAAAATCAATTGAGCCAAATGGAAATAGCCATTAATCGATTGGAGGTACAAAGCTTTGTAAATTTTCCAACTCAAGCCGAAATTAATCCTAAACAAAGTGCCAAAGTTGTCATGTTGCGGAGTGGTAAGGAATTAAAGGATCCATCTCCAAAAATCTCCAAAAAGGAAATGAAAGAAGAAGCAACAAAGGGAGAACTTAGTCAGCCCAAAAAGATGCATTTAGGTCTATAGAATCTTGTTGTATATCCCTTTTTTCCTATTTGATACACCAAGGTAAGGAAAGAGGAGTAAGAGAGAGATATGGGAGACTTTTAGCAAAGTTGAAATAAATATTTCTTTATTTGATGCCACTAAACAAATTCCTTGTTATGCTAAATTTCTCAAGGAACTCTTCCCTTCAAAACTAAAATTGAAATTTGATGAGAAAGTGCAATTGGGAGAGAATGTTCAGCCACACTGTAAAAAACAAAAGCTACTACCTAAATGTCAAGACCTAGGTATGTTCACTGTACCCTTCAAAATTGGTGATTTGATAATTGAAAAAGATATGTTAGATTTGGGTGCATAAATAAACGCCATGCCTTATGATGTTTACAAGTCCTTAAATATGGGGCCTCTCAAAGAAACTAATTTAGTGATTCAATTAGCAAATTTTTCAAATGCTTATCCAAAGGGTGTGTTAGAAGATATCTTAGTTCAAATGGGTGAAATGATTTTCCCAGTTGATTTTTATATTTTGCAGATGGGGAGTGATGATGTACCTTCTTCAACTCCACTTTTATTTGGAAGACCATTCTTGAAAACCACTCGAACAAAAATTAATGTTCATGATGGATCATTGACTATGGAATTTGATGGTGAATTGATATGTTGTTTCTGTAGATTTTATTGACACTTGGGTGTAGGAAGATTCATCATTAAATGGAAAAGATGAACTTGAGACAATTTAAGAGATGGGAGATGCATTGCAGTGGAAATCAATTGCAGAAATGTTGGTGCCTAACAATAAACTTGAAGTGTGTTTTATCATTTGGAGAAAACCAAACAATTGGTGAAACAATTACCGTATATAGTGTTGTCCTGAAACAACTCCAAGCTGCTGCCATTGTAGATTCAACCACCTATGTTCGAGTTAAAGAGTTTGCCTAACCATCTAAAATACATATTTTTGGGTGAGCAAGATACATTGCCTATTATTATCTTAAATAAAGTCACTCTTTTACAGGAAAATTAATTGATTCAAGCGCTAAGACAAAATAAAGAAGCCTTTAAATATACAATGGCTAATTTAAAAGGTGTTAGTCCCACCATTTATATACACCAAATCTTGATGGAAGATGAAGCCAAGGAGCTAAGGAAACCTCAACGCAGTTTGAATCCACCCATGATGGAAGTAGTGAAAAAGGAAATCTTGAAGCTTCTTGATGCTGGAATCATTTACCCCATTTTAGATACCAATTGGGTAAGTCCAATCCAGGTAGTTCTAAAGAAAAATGGGGTAATTGTAATAGAAAAGAGTGATGGTGAGTTGATACTCACTCTTATTCAAAACAAGTGGAGAGTTTGCATAGATTATAGGAAGCTAAATTTAATTACTAGAAAAGATCATTTTCCGTCTCCGTTTATTGATCAAATGCTTGAAAGACTTACAGGTAAATCTCACTATTGCTATTTAGATGGTTATTTAGGTTATCACGAGATTTTTGTTGCACGAAAGGTCCATAAGAAAAGAACCTTCACATGTCCATTTCGTACCTTTGCTTACCGAAGAATGTCATTTGGGTTATGTAATGCACTAGCAACATTTCAAAGGTGTATGGTAAGTATTTTCTCTAATCTTGTGGAAAATTGTATGGAAGTTTTCATGGATAAGTTTACAGTTTATGGAGAATCTTTTGAAACATGCATTATCAACTTAGGAAAGTGCTTAAACATTGCATTGAAACTAATTTGGTTTTAAATTACGAAAAGTGCCATTTTATGGTTGATCAAGGCATCATTTTGGGTCATACAGTCTCATCTAAAGGAATTGAGGTTGATAAAACTAAGATAGGTGTTATCAAATCTTTACCTTACCCCATGACTGTGTGGGAAGTTCACTTTTTTCTTGGTCATGTAGGATTCTATAGGTGATTTATCAAAGATTTTTTGAAGATTGCATAACCCATATGTAGACTACTTCAAAAAGACGTGAAATTTTATTTTGATGAGCCATGCAAGATAACATTCAATGAACTGAAGGAACGACTCACTACAGCTCTAATTATTCTGCCACCAAAGTGGGATATTCCCTTCAAACTAATGTGTGAAGCCTCATATTATGCAATTGGAGAAGTTTTGGGCCAAAAAGTGGATAAAGTATCTCATGTTATTTACTATACTTCTATGACACTTAACGATGCTCAAAAGAATTATTTCACGATAGAGACAGAATTTTTGGCTTTAATTTTTGGGTTGGAAAATTTTCGGTCTTGCTTATGGGGTATATAGGTGATCATTTATTCAGACCATGCAGCTATGAGATATTTGGTAAGTAAGAAAGAAGTAAAACCAAGGTTGATTCAGCAGATCTTACTCTTACAAGAATTTGAGTTAGAAATATACGATAAGAAGGGAGCTGAAAATTTGGTGGTCGATCATCTCAGTCAGATCACCCCAACCAATACATCTGATGTTCTCCAAAATGAATTTCCAGACGAAAGCCTCTTTGTAATAGGTAATTCCATGGTATGCTGATATAGTAAACTTTTTGGTAACTAAGGCTTTACCTAGTGATTTATCTAGAGCTGAAAAGGATAAAATTAAATGAAAGGCTAGATATTACATATGGGATGAACCTGATCTTTAAAAATTTTTTGTTGACCAAATTATTAGAAGGTGTGTTGTAGATGATGAAATTCCTTCCATATTAATTTTTTACCATTCATCTATTTGTGGGTGACACTTTGGTCCTAAAAGAACATCTCGTAAAATTCTTAAGTGTGGATTATTTTGGCCTATGATATTTTTTGGTACTTACATGTTTTGTAAGTCTTGTGATTGATGCCAAAGAACAGGTAGTCTAGGATAAAGAGATCAAATGCCACTTACAAATATCCTGCTATGTGAAATTTTTTATATATAGGGAATTGACTTTCATGGATCCTTTTCCTTCATCTTTTGGTAAGACTTATATCATTTTAGCCGTGGATTATGTGTCAAGATGGATAGGAGCAAAAGCTACTCATACAAATGATGCTAAGATTATAGTTAATTTTGTCAAATCTAACATTTTTATTACGTATGGAATACCTCGAGCTATGATTAGTGACAGAGGAACTCATTTCTGCAATAAAATTGTTAGAACGTTGATGAAGAAATATGGTGTCTCCCATCGTATTTCAACTGCATACCATCCGAAGATGAGTGGACAAGCTGAGGTCTCCGATCGAGAAATTAAATCAACTTTGGAAAAAGTGGTGAATCCGAACAAAAAAGATTAGAGCTTACATTTGGATGATGCCTTGTGGGTGTATCATACTACCTACAAAACTCCAATAGGCATGTTGCCGTATAGGTTAGTTTTGCTAAACCTTGTAACATCCCATTATCCTATAATTAGGGTTAGAACCCTAGAATATTTTACATGAGAGTTTATTGAGAATTTAGAAGTGCATTTCATGCATTATATGGCATACACATGCACGTGAATAATGTTGTCACTCATGAAAATAATTGTGCATGCATTCATTGTCATTTTTTGGGTATAAGTGATTTTAATGTGTTTAAAGTGTTAATTATGGATTAATTGTCTTGAAAATTGAATTGGTGTGTATTAGAATTTAATTTCATATTTTTGGAGACATTTTGAACATTTCAAAAATTTCTGAATATTTGGAGTATTTTTAGACTAGGAAAAATATAGAAATAAAAGACAAATAGAAGTGTGACAAATGGACTAGTGAATGTGTGACAATTGGACAAATTATTATGTGACAAGTGGAGCATTAGCTAAGTGACATTTGGTAGCTTCACATGATGACAAATGCACGACATGTGGTAAAGCTAAGTTAAGCCACCTAAGTCATGTTTTTTGTTAGGCAAGGAAGATTTCTGCAGCTCTCTTATGCTTCACCGAAATTCTCCATCACCAAAAACATCACTTCTTGCGTATCCATCACCGAATCCTAGCTTGTTCATATGTCTTTGGTGTTTGCTTAATACACCTTGCAAAGTCTTCGACTGTTTGGGGTTTTCGATTGTTGCTTAATCCTTGTGTTTTCCATCCACCAAAATCTCTCATTTACTTCCCCTTCCCCCCACGCCCCCTAATTTGGAATTTTATTGAAGTGAGTGAAGCTTAAGACAAGTAAGTTATGCTTTAAGTTTTATAGTAGTGTCACAAAAATTTTAATGAGATTTTCATGTTTATAAATGGATGCATACATGAGTGGTACATGTTTTCATGCTTATGGATTGATGCATGTGTGAATGGTGTGGATGCATGTGTGGGTGGTGAAGGAAGAAACAAATTTGGTGATATGATTAACAAGATGAAGGAATTTTAGCAATGAAGTGAGTTGTAGCATATTATATGCAGTGTTTTTACTAAAAATGCACCTGTATTTTGGACATAACTTGATCTATGAATATGTCAATTAGATGGATTTTGATTTACATTAAACTAGAGACATATGGCTACATTTTTAATGAAATTTGTCCTTAAGAGTCTTGAAATTTGGCTTGAAGTTGAGAATTGTGTTCTATCGAGGTATGAAAATGGTTTGTAGATTTTTTATTATAACTTGCATGATACTAAACCAAAATGCATGAAATTGATGTCATTAGACACTTAAGACATTGTAGAACATTTGATTAGGAGAAGGTTTTGTCTGAATACCTCATTTTCTAGGTCAGAATGGTCATACAAATTTGACCTGAAATTTGTTTAAGAAAATATGGAAAAAAATTTGCAGAACATATGATATGAAAAAATATGGATTAGGTATTGCTTTGAGGTTTATAAACAATCATGAATTATTGAACTGTGCAATGATATTACTGAACTGAAACTAAAGTAACTCATTCACTTTTACTAAATACTCATTACTCATCTCCTTTGAATCATAATTACAATCATAGAAACATCTTTCATTTCCATTATACTCATGTCTTTTGTACTTTGATATCAACAATTCACTCACTAATATTCTAACATTGCATAATCATACAATATCCAAACTCTCATTTCTCCTTATCACATCTCCAAAATTCAAGACCTTTGGGTCATTTTTGCATGATCATTATGACTAGGAAATTACAGTAATTTGGCAATACTTTCTTCTAGAAAATTGTTTTGCTATCTCTTAAATTTCTATTGACACAAAAATAATTTAATTTGGTTCAGTATTCCTAAAGTGATACCCCAAATAATTCAGACTGTTCTTAAACTGAAACAGTATTCTGTGCTCATTTCAAGTCAGATTATGGAATTCTATAGATAGAATTAAAATTCAATTTCTTCAGAAAAAATGTATCCCTATGTCTCTAGTTTATTCCAAATTAAGAACCACTCCATTCGGATAAATATATAAAAAGTTATGATTAAAATACCAGAGCATGTTCAAGCTGTGCAGGAAAGTTGACCGCAACGAACTTTTTCCAAAAGGTAAAATCTTGCAAGTTGGCTGCAGCGAACCAAGGATTTGGCCACTGCAAACTTTTCCTGAGGGAAATCCTGCAAGTTGGCCATGGAGAACTAAGGAGTTGGCCACGGTGAACTTTCACAGAAAGTAGTAAACATGACTCATTTCCTAGCCTTTCCAAGTCTATTTTTCAGGTCAGTTTTGTATGACCATTTTGACCTAGAAAATGAGGTTTTATGGCAATACCTTCCTCTAAACAATTTTTCATATATGTCTTAAGTTTCTAAATAACCTAATTTCATACAATTGTGTTCCATATTCTGCAAGTTATGCCCTAAATACTACAGACTGTCCTTGACAACTCACAATTCTCAATTCAAGCCAAAATTCATGGCCCTTAAAGACAGAATTAAAACTCACTTCCTTCATGAAAATTGTATTCATTCGTCTCTAGTTTAATATAAATCAACAATCATCCTATTTGGATATCCATAGCTCAAGATATGTCTAAATTTTAGATGTATGTTTAGTAGAAACACTACATCTAACATATTTCCAACACTCCTTATCATCAATTTCATCCTAATTCATCCCTTTTGCTCAGTATATCATTTATAACTTATCATTTCCTCTTCATTTATACCCCAATTACAGTTCAATATCATCTATACATAATTCAAAATCCATGCTTGATCATATACACTAAAAATAAAACATATCATATACACATTCATCATAATGACCTTTCTATCTCAAAAATCATCTCAACAACAACAACTTATCAATTATCAACAATTCATCACTCTTCAAACCCCATTTTTATGATCATGCTAGCTCTAACCCATCATCAATACAAAACAAGGCAAAAACTCATTCATTCATTTAT
>JAOTJB010030268.1:0-10446 GCA_027123815.1 Erythroxylum minutifolium
AAACCCTTCCAATGATATAGGTAATCGTAAACATCTCCGTGATAACCAAAACACCCATTCTTGCATGAACATTTTGTGAAAAAAAAATTAACAACATAATAATTGAAAAAAAACACAAAACATACCTTAAATTGATGAAATTTCAAAAGGAATAGGTTGGGAGATGTTTTTTCACACTTTAGAGGTATAAGATCATCACCTAAAGGAGAAAAATGAGAGAGAGTGAAAATTGAAGTTTTGGGTAGTGAGACGTGACTTAAGGGAAGATTTTACTTAATATGGGAGATAACAATGTAGTTGTCCCATGTTAAGCAATTTATGGTTAGTTTGATATAACATAGGTGTGTTGAGCTGTAACATAAGCATATATGGTTTTTATATAGGTGTGTATCTCAGGCGTGTTATGACATAACGCAATATGGCATAAAACATAGGCATGTATTTAGATTATATTAAAACAAAAACAAAATGATAAATTACATAAATTTGTTGGGACTTAATATAACTGTTTTGAAACTAAATTTTAAAAACTTAAAATCTACATGGCCATTAACATAGGCATGTTAGTATATGTGAAGCATTCCCTAACTTTTTGGAGACAAGAGAAAAGGTAACATAATTCAATACAGTCACCAACAAGAGCATGTTTTTTACTATAGTACTTATTATTTCTTAATCACTTATCTACTTAAATCAATAGAGGGTGTCGATAGGTATGTAAGTGACTTAGTGATATTTTAATAATACGATTGCCAACATGGGTATATTGTTAATTATGTTTTTTACTGTAACTTTTTGACACTCCTTGTATGGTGAAGCATAATTTTGTCTTTGTTAAAGTAAATGTGTAGCTTAACATAGCCATCAACATAGTTGTGTTGACAGGTGTGTTATTCTCTGTAACTTTTTGACTTAGTCAAAATTTCACCTGCTTTCACACCTATAAATCAAAAAACATATCCAATGCATTAAAGATGAAAATGGAACCCATTAACCATAAACCAAATGAAAATTTATACTAAACCATAAAGTTAACATAGATATAAGTTAAATTATTGAAACTAAAACCTAAAAATCTAGAATATAACTAATTTAAACAAAATTACCATATTAAGAAGCCTAGGTTTCCTCATAAGAAGAATTTTTTTTAATGTTATTATCTTAATGCTCCCTCATTAGCTTACTCCATCTTCATGTCAGAGACTAAACTACTATTTTTTGACCAGATATAACTCCAACAGGTTGTCACTTATACTTTCTTGAACAAAATCTGCTATTGCAAAATCAAACATATCTAAAATGTAATAAGTGTCATCCTATTCAAAAGAATGTCTTAAAGCTTCAAACATTTTTAAAGTAACCTCTTCATCTCATGCTCTTAACATAAGTTTACTATCACTTACATTATAACTATGGCTAAAAATGGATGGCTTCATATAAAAGGTACTTCGATATCCTTATCCATATCTAATATGACAAAATCACATAGGAATATAAATTTTTAATTTTATTTAATACATCTTCTATGATGTCTTTGGAGTATTTCATTTACTTATTAGATAACTATATGCACATCCTTATTAATTATAGTTCACTTAACCCTAGTCTCTTCAATAGCTTATAGAGTATTAAGCTAATGCTAGCCTGTAAATCAGCTAATGCTTTTTCAATTGATAAACTACAAATTAAGGAAAGGAAAATGAAATTCCTTTCCCCTTTTAACTTTTTAGGTAGTTTGTTCCAATGGATGGACAAACACTCATTGCTAAGTGTCATTGTGGATAATTCCTCTAAGCTATTTTTGTTCAATAGTATCTCCTTTAAAAATTAGGCATACTTTAACATTTTTTAAAAAACCTCAATAAAAGGTAATTTAATATATAATTGTTTAAAGACTTCTAGGAACTTACCAAACTATTAATCTCTATGATCCTTCTTCAGTTTAACTGGATATGGGATACAAGGATTGAACTCATTCACTAACTTGGGTTGCTTACCTTCTTTATCTCTTTCCTTATCCTTTTATTTTTATCTTAATCTTCTCCCATCAACTGGTTTCCTTTTCATACTTGACTCCTTGTCACTTCTAAATTTGACTACCTTTACATTCTCCTTCAGGTTTGTCTTAATATTACTAGGTAGGCCTCTTTATGGTCTCTTAGAAATTAGCTTGTTAACTTGTCCTATTCGATTATACAAGTTGTAGATAAAAGCCTTTTGATTCCTTTATGAAGATTCAGTAGCTTAGAACCAAATTTTATATGCATGAATATATTTAGTCATGATATCCTCCAAGCTAGGCTTTTTCTTTTGAGGAGGATTTTATTTCTAAAACCTAGGTGGAGGATTGCCTGATTCTCCTAAGAAAAATTTAGGTGTTTCCTCATCTTCTATTGCAAGTATTATTATATAGGTTATTTTCTATCGAGGTAGCCTTATTGGCTTGAAAATCTTAGCCTGCATGCTCTCCTTTAAATAATTCATATAACATCATTTAAGTTGCTTATTTTGTGATCAATAACCCACAAATATTTTTTCCAAAAGATTCTACTTATATTGGTAAATTTGTTACTACATTTACATTATAAATTTTGATCAAATTATTAGCTTTAACTCATATTAAATTCCATCATTAGCTATTCAAATTTATCTCTTTAATCAACTTTTAGGCTGCTTCAGGTGTTTTGTTATTTAAAATTCCTCCAACTGTAACATCTATTATCAATTTAGTTGAAGGATTCAGACCATTATACAATGCCTATATTTGTAACCAAACAGGAAGACCATGACCTGAGAATCTTCTTAATAAGTCTTTAAGTCTCTTCTATGTATCATATAAAGTCTCTGATTCAATTTTGACATAGGAAGAGATGTCATTCCTCATTTTTGCCATTTGACTAAAGGAAACTTTTGCACAATTTAATCCTAATTCATGATCATTCCTCTAGAAAGAGAGTTTAGTCATTGTTTAGCTTAGCTCGTCAATGAAAATGGAAATAGCCTTAGCCTAATTGCATTATTAATGGACTTATTTATCTTAAAAGTATCACAAATCTCCAAAAAATTAGTGATGCGAGCAGTTGGATCCTTATCTTACAATCCAGAAAACTAAAAAAATTGTTGCATTAACTGCATAAAATTTAGTTTAACCTTAAAGTTATTAGCTTTAATAGTTGGTTTGACGATACTAGACCAATCTGATTTGATGGCCTCAAGTACTCAAATATAGTTATTTACTGTTTGCCATATTTTCTAGTTGTATGTTCTCAAATTATCTCTCTTACTCCTCATCCCTTTATCTAGCCCTAGTTTTGAAGTTTTACAAAGTTATCCTTTCGATTTTAAGATCTCCCTTGACTAATTCCAATGAATTGCTTTAGGTCATAAACAAACCTAGTTTATGAAAAGCAATAACAAAAATACATATTATGATCAAAATAATAAATTCATAGGAAATAAATGGTTACATTAATAACAACTAAAATTTTCTAACATCCTAGTCCTAAAAAATGCTGCTAAAAACTTTGTGGACTTTCTTATGTAATATATAACTCAATTCTTTTAATATATAGACTGTCTAAGGAAAATGCACCTATTGTTCTATAGTATAAGGCTTAAAGTACTAATTGTCAATCCCATAAAGACTATGGATACTAGTAATGAATCTTTTCCTATTATCTAACCTACAACTTAGGTGATGATAATAATCTAGATTTCAAATAAAAGAAAAAAATAAGTTAGCACAATTAAAAGATTAAAATAACAAAGAGTGAAAATCAACTAATAATATAAAATTTACTTGGAATTTGAATTCCTCCGAAACTTCTCTTGTAATTATGATTCCACTAATTAATTTATTCTCAATTCATTGGATTATAAAAATTCCTTAATTATTCTAATATCTTTCTTAATATTGTTAATTCCTAATCCTCAGTTGATTAAATGAAATATCTTTCTAATTTAAACCCCTAGAATTGCATTAATATATTTATGAATTTCACTATCAGGTTTGACCCTAATTCAAAATATTTATGTCGACCTATATATAAGTTTGCATGTAAATCCTTTTAAATATGCTAGATTTATTCATACATTGGATTTCTCAATCTTAATTGCATGAAGTCATACAAGAATCAATAAATTGGTAATATTAATTTAAGAATATATAATAACATATAATTGAATCTTAAGTCACTACAAGATCCATCCTGAGGTTCATCTAATCCAAGCACCTTAAAAAGGTTTTGCCCATCATAATATCTAACAAAACATAAGAACTAAAGAAAAAGCTGAAAGTCAAGAATAATATGATTTAAATCCCTAAAATCTTGAAAATCTTCACTCTAAATTGATGAAAATCTACTCCAAAAAGGTTTCTTTGGTTTTTCCTCTTTCTTTGTGCCATTTTAATGTTTCTCCTTATGTTTCCCTTTCCTCCTTTATCTTTTATAACTCGATTTTACCTTTTAAAATTTGAAATCTGAATCCAACGAGATACACATACATATTAGTGAAGGTGTTCTTCAAATTAATGCAATGTTATCTAAAGTTAGCACGTGTATAGACACAGGCATATACCATAAATATGGCCTTTTTATCATTCAACAAGAGTGTGCTAGTAGCCAACCTGGTCGTGTTCCATAAGAAACACTCATCATGCCTCCAAGCTCTCCAACACAGCTATGTACATTGTCATGCACTCCATAAGTTAATCAAAGTAGCCCCAAATTGTTCCAAACTTGTCAAAATTCATTCCTTTTTACTCCAAGTGAGTGAACTAGACCTAAAAACAAAATAGGAATGACTTAAGTATTAAAATCACTAAAAATACTTAAATAAACATGAAAATGAATTAAATATTTGAATAAAAATATTACTAAAACATAACTTATCGTCACGACTCAACCTTAAACTATGATTGGCACTAAAGGAACTTTAAACTTAAGGTTTGCTGGACCCTTAACAAGCCTAAAATGTTGTCAAATCCCTATATCTATAATAAAGATGAGATTTTAAAACTACTAAACTCGTATTGATAATAATCAAATAGTTCTAACAATATACAATACTTAAGTTGCTATAACTTTGTGATAGTTTATACAAGGGAAATCCAACATATACAAGACTACTTTGACTTTAGAGTCAAAGCTCAGAAACAAACATACATCGAAATGCCAAAAGGGAAGAAGACCAGCGAAGTGCTCTGTTAAAAGAGATCTAAAAAGAAGATCCTAAAAAATAGTTAAGAGGAGTCAGACCTCACTGAGTGAATTAAAACTATGGTTATGTTATGCACTCCTAAAGATTTCAATTGATACATATATATGTATATATTTATAATGTATTACATTGATAAATGTAATTTCATAACATAATGATTTTCTTCATAAATATGCATGGATTTCCTATATCAATATCATGTCATATAATCATCACAACCACAAATCACAAATAATAGTGGAGGATTGACAAATGACCTTATAATATACCCCTTACTTATAGACTATAGCCATATGGCTCTCTTATTCCATATGGGTCACTTGGTATAATGTAGTAAACTACCATCCGAGAGCCACACTCAACCAAACTACCATGCCTCACCACGACATGATTATTGTCCGAAAGCAAGCGCGACCAAACTGCCACAATTATGTCACTTATCATATACCATATATCGGTTGTTGTCTGAGAGCAAGCTCGATCGAATTGCCCCAACCATCTCGTATCTTAATCAATTGATCCACTAATGGATCAAATACTAACCTAAATCCAAAACTGACCAAGTGAATCACTGTTTTCATAGCCTGGTGGTGCCCATTAGGTAGTTCATACAATAATAATCCTCCACATCATCACTTATCCAGACAAGCATAACATTGCATAACAAACATATATATACATGTATGCATATGATAACGATGATGATTTCCATAATGAATATGAGAATGAATTCTAATGCTTCTTCATAACCATTAATATTAACTCACTGGTAGAATGCGTTCCTTTGTGGAGAAATGAGGTTTCTCTTGATTGATCTATAGAAAGAAAAGTAGGAATGAATATTAGGATTTAAATCGTAAACCGATTTTAGATACTTCAAGAATAATACCATGACTTAATATTAAGGAACTTTATTTTCCATTTAAAAATGAGAATATCATGTGTTACGAGGAGCTTACTGAAAATTTAACATAG
Source organism: Erythroxylum minutifolium (assembly GCA_027123815.1). Lineage (NCBI taxonomy): Eukaryota > Viridiplantae > Streptophyta > Magnoliopsida > Malpighiales > Erythroxylaceae > Erythroxylum > Erythroxylum minutifolium. The sequence continues at coordinate 6,196 of JAOTJB010030268.1, forward strand.
TTTTTCCTATAAAATGGACACCCCCTTCTGAAAGAAGGGTCATTCTTATAATAAAAATACACTTCTATATCCATCAATAACTACAACTCAATTTGGGCCTCCAAACTACATATCTATGCCCAATTGAATCCACATTTACATTGTAAAATCCATAATAATGAAATTCACATTTCAATTATACTAATTTATAACCCATACATCCTTATTTATATTCAATACATCTAAATATTCTCAATCCTAATCATCAACAACTCAATTTAATTAAATTCATGCATTTATATAAGAGCATAACCCTTTCTAAATTTTTATCTCACAAACTATGAAGAATTTGAATACACATCTCTTATAAAAATTGATTCACATAATATTTGGGAATTTTAAAAATTATTTCCATCTATTTTTGGGCTAGTTAGAAAATCACCATTGTCACGGAAATGTGGGCTACATGCACCGGCATCAGAGAGGCGATGATCTTCACCACCCACTTAGAAAAGATGAGCTCGCCTCTCAAAATCCAATGGCACTATTCTTGAGTTAAAACTCCTCTCATTTTACGAGAATCGAAGGATTAAAGCTCAAAGGTGACCCATTTCAGTTCACCAATAAAATAGGTCGATTGGTGTTGAGTTTCCCCCCTTTCTTGGATTTTTAGGGCAGCTAGACATGATGTTGGTGTTATTTTTGCCCAAAAATGACTAAAAATAGGAGATCAGTGACTTACCTAAAAGAACCGAAATTTCCAGCCGTGATTTCTCTAAATCTTGATATTTTTTATGAAATAAGTTGAAGGGTTTGTAGAACATCCCTAGAGCTTTCTGTAGAGTCCTAGAGTGTAATGCCCCACTTCCACCGAGCATGTATGCTTGACATCCAATGGACGTTTGGAAACATACTCCATGAAAGCAGCGCGTTAGAGTAGTCACATTCACTTATATGGCATCATCATTAAAATACGAATAACATAATACACAAAAACTCAATTCCTCATTTCATTTATAAAATATAACACACTGTAGCTTTTCATACATAATCCACATATATACAATACCGAAAGCTTATCAGAGTCTACAGCTCTTTTTACAACATTTTACATGAAATGAGAACTATACAAGCATATTCTAACTAAACTCCTCAATCTCAGCTGACCAACTTTGAGCCATTTCTTGATATCCAAAATGCAGTGCTAGGTTTCTTCTAATTTGTCTTAGAAGCTAAGTCTCCTATCTCATACCTGAAAGTCAATGTTGCAATGAGTTTTATGAACTCAGTGAGCAAGCCATCATTGATGTGCTCACTTATATCATAACATATATACAATTCACATGTCAGATTTTAGAGACAGTTCATATAACCACATATTGCTTCTTATTTCACAATTTTAGTTCAGAATAGTACAGATAAACCATTTCAATCATTAAAAAATACATATTAAAATGTATATGCAATGCACATGTGACTCACTTTCAATTATTACGTTGTTATAACTAAGTGCCTTTTTAACTATCCCGTATCTATTGTGGATATCAGGTTTATTGATAACTATCCTGTAACCATTGTGGATACTAGGCTCATTTTAATAGTGAGCCTATAGCTCTTATACACATTCTGAGTTTTAAGCTTTTTTTCACTAGCTACTCTAGTCACAACTGCCTTTATCTAATCATGCATATCATGTAATGAAATGCATCAAATCACATATATTCAATCAATCACATTCTCTCAGTAAACACATTCACTTTCGCATTTTCCTCATACCTAAGTCTGGCATTCAACATAATTATTAAGAACACTTATTTCTTTCGAATTCTCATTCAGTGAAGCACTTCCAATATGATCTCAGTTATCAAACTCCTCGGACCATCAATGTCCAGCATTTTTCACATTCACATAATTATCAATTCAATAATCAAAATTTAGGCAAATATAATCAATTATAGTGAGAACATCTAGGTTACTCATAGTACGCTCCAGTTAGCTATTACCTCAATGTCCCGGCAATGTCTAGATGTGGTCGTTCAATTTACACTTTTATATCATACAATACACATTTACATACATTGCTAATCTGCATAATCATATAAACATTCATTCATATACATATGTATATGTGTCATGTGTAATGCATACTTAATTTGACTATTCTGAGTATATTTTCTTAATTCACATCTCATAATCATTTAACATCATCATTCAATCATTCAATCATTCATTTATACATAATACAACTTACTCACTTTAATTACCTAATCCATCATTAAACTAGGTTCATTTAAGGCCTTATTTAAAACTAAATACATCATAAGAAAGCACTTTATCATTAGTTGTTTCAAAACATCAGTTAAAAGACAACATTTCTCTCATTGTGCCTACCCACAATTGTGGTGGACCTTTCCATGATCTTAACAAAAGCTTATGGCATTGGCCACGATAGTGACAGAACCTAATTTTTTGTAGGTCATAATCGTGGGGATTGTACCACGATCGTGCCCTATATTTCTTCCTCCATTTCTCAACGAATTCAACATACATGGTAACATCATTTACACCCCAAATTTTCCATTATTTTACACAACTTAATTTCATACAAATATAACTACCATATTGATTGCTTTAAAAATCATAAAACTCTACTCATTTGATTCATTATAAATCACTTAATCCCATTCATTCATGTAATCCTAACTTTTTCCATATTTTATCTCTGTCATAATACATCAAACAAAACATCTCCATAGTTCATCATTTAGACTTCAAAACCTCATCATTATTACCTCAATTTCATCTCAATACCATTCATAAGACAACTCATAATTTATGGTTCATCAATTATACAAAAACATGACATATCGTCTCTTATTCACTATTATACTAAATCCTTACTTCTTCTCATTTTAAGAACATTACTAAACACCTTTCTTAAGTATAAATTTCACCTTCATAATACCCTTAATTCTCAACCTATTTTGTCTACATAACAATTTATAACCTAGGGTTTTCACACTCTCAAAATAAGAACAATACATATACAGTCATCCATCAAGTTTTCTAGCTCTCATTCATCAACACAAAATAGACCGTATACACATACATTTATTCATGAACTTTTATCACTCATTCATCACCATTTTTACATTCAATCCATCTTAAAAATCATCTCCATAATATTTATGGATTATCACTCATTATAACATAAAAATAGAACATGAATATGTCCATTTATTCATGAATGATTTAGCATAAAAATCAACTTTATTTACAACTTCAATTTATCCCTAATGGTCATCATATATGCTTTTATTTAAACAACCCATGAAGATTAATAAGCTACTTACTTGATTAAACTCTAAGCTTCTTCAAAATCACATAAACCTTAGCTCCAAAACATCACACGATCATCAACATCTAAGAAGAATAAGTTGGGTATCAACAAATGAAGACAACAAAAAATGGAAGTTGCAAGTGAAGAATGAGAGCAAGGTTCAGCGTTGAGAGGGTGAGAAGAGAGTGTCGTGAATGGAGTAAGAAAATGAAAAAGATGAGAGAGCATGTAATGAAAATAAGAGTGAAAGACCATGAGATGGGCTTTCAAGGTAATACATCGAGAGTGAGGTGTGTGGCAAGTGGCTTGACAGTTGTCACTTGCCACATGCCCTCCTCTTATGGTCCCTACTTGGATTTTTAATAACTATTCTATTTGTCCTCCAATTTCTAAACCAATTGTCTCCCAGTTTTCTATAACACTTGTCATTAAATCCTAATGTCATTTATCAATAATTTATACCATCAATTGTCACTTATTTCTATTACCACGAATCAATTTCTCTAGTAACTTGGTATTTTTCCTAGTCCAAAAATACCCATAATTTCAAAATTTTCCCAAATTTCACCAAAAATTCTCAATCAATAATATAATTCACCAAATCAAAAATCAAGACATAATATTCACTATTAACATCATAATCACTTTAAAACAATCATTTATACCCCAAAATATGTCAAATTAGTGCATGTATAGTATTTGTAATGTGTACAAAATTCAATATTCACATATGTGTATGCTAATGTTATCCATATTTCCTAATTTCTCAATGCTATTTCTCATTCACAAAAATCTAGAGTTCTAGCCCCTAGTAAAAAATGGTTGTCAAACGGTGAAGGTATGTGTTGGCCCCTGAAAATTTTTTCGTTAAATTAAGCATAATAGTTTATAGAATAAATGCATAAGAATGAATTGAGGGCATTTTTGGCATG
>JAOTJB010030417.1:0-10441 GCA_027123815.1 Erythroxylum minutifolium
CTCGATCTGTTCATCCCTGGACCCTTACATTCTGACCATCCTCCGGCTAAATTTCCCATGTAGTCGCAAGGGTGAGGTTCCTCGATCTTCCAATAGCACGCTACCACTCATCCATCCTTACAACCCTTGGTAATTTAGTAGGTCGCACTGTTAAAATCGACATCACCACTCAACTTTCTCAGAGGGGCAAGTATGCCCGCGTGGCAGTGGACGTCAATATTAGCCAACCACTATGTCCTGTCGTTGAACTAGAAGGAGAAAAGATTAAGCAAGCGTACAAGGGCTTACTACAAATCTGCTACTCCTGTGGGAGGGTCGGCCATGGCGCGGTGGTCTATCCCTCCCAATCCCTGTCTTTGGCGAACACCACCACCACAAGTGTCGCCTAACCCTCAGAACTTCTGTCGCACCCACCCTCGAACACCTTCCCACCGGAACTAAGGCCAGATGCTTACGGACCCTGGGTCTAAGACCAACGTCGTAGTCGGCGACCCACTTACCCAGCAACGATCACAAGAAGTGACACAACCAAACCTACCTCCGCAGTAGATGCTTGAGGCTCGAGATTCCAGCTACTGTCAAACAACGGCTGCCCCAAACCTCCTACTCAAGCTCCACGCCCTTGACCTATCGCCAGCTCCGAAGGGTCGCATAATCTACCTCAGTTGGACTCCTCCTCATAGATGTTTAAAAAATACAATCAAGGCCCGGGTCCTTGCCCATCGGGATCTTTAGGAAATGGACTTGCAGGCCAGCCCACCAAGATCCCTCCTACTAGTAGACCAAGCCCCAACTCCAAACTGCTCATGGGCCAAGATCCACTACCGACTCACTCCACCAAAAAAAGAATGGAGGCTACCTCTCTTCAACCCAAACTCACCCACCACCTAGCAATATCCATCCCTTCACACAATGATCTAGTGATCCAGGATACCTCATTAGCTCTAGCTATAAACAAAATTTTCCCTTGTGGAGCTATGGAGGAAGATATGCACACGGATGATATACCTCCACTTCAGTTGATTACCCAACATATATTACCTCTATCGAAACCACCAGACCCTAAGGATGGTACACCTTCAGTTTATGATGACACTGTACTAATAGATTCTCATATGGAAGAGCAGTTGCAAAATTCCTTGAGGACCGTCGATGCTAGGCAATTAAAGGCCTTCGTAACCTCTCCCGACCATTAGTGGCCACCTTCCCTTCAAACCCTTTATTATGTCCATTTTCATCTAGAATTGTCAAGGGGCATATGGTAGGAAATTTAGGCCTATACTGAGGAACTACATCAAAATTCACAAACGCTTGCTAGTCATGCTGGTTGAGACCAGAATAAGCGAGGTTCAAGCTTAAAAAGTTATCAAGACTTTACCTTTCCCTAATTCTTATAGGGTGGAAGTCAACGAATTTTCTGGAGGCACCTAGCTGCTTTGGACCTTTAACATCATGGTCAAAATCCTTCTTACTCATTGTTAGTTTATTCATATGAATATTAAATGGGACTATAAACTTTTATCTTTCACGGCCATTTACGGGAGCCCCACTTACTCTTTTTAACATTTCCTGTGGAAGTACTTATGAAAAATCGCTAGCGTCACTACCCAATCGTGGATTTTAGGGGTGACTTCAATGCCAAATTAGAAAGCAACGACCAACGAGGCAGCGCTAGAATTAATCCCCATTTTTGAGACTGTGTGCAAAGTTGCCAATTTCAAGATCTTGGATTCACTGGGGCCAGGTTCACTTGGAGCCGAGGCCCAACTCTCGCTAGATTAGACCGTTGCTTTTGCTCTCAGTCTTGGCTCACCCACTTCCCAGACACAACAGTCACTCATTTACCGTTTCTTAAGTCTGACCATCGACCCCTTCTAGTGCAGTTTCATCAACCCAGCCATAGGCCCATGACCCCTCGGCCTTTTTGATTCCAAGGCGCTTGGTTGATCCACGAAGACTTCAACCCAACTATTAAAGATCAATGGAATCCTCAGACATCAAATTTTAGTGGAGCTATCAGGAATCTGGGAAACAAATTACAACATTGGAACCACTGAACCTTCGGAAATATTTTTCATCGCAAGAAGAAACTCATGGCACATCTTGAGGGTATTCAAAAATCTCCGGAGGCTGCAGCCTTGGAATGTCTTCGTGAGCTGGAAGATTACCTCCGTAATGAGCTGGAACAAGTACTCTGTCAAAAGGAACTGTACTAGCATCAACAATCTCACTGCCAGTGGCTGGCTTAGGGAGACAGGAATACGAAATACTACTACGCGATCACCACAGCCAAAAGACGACAGCTGCATATTGTCTCTTTATCAGATGAAAATGGTGGCATTAAATCAGACACTGCTCGCATCCGATGTACCGCCAAGAACTTTCTGGAAAAACTCTACACAACTGATTCCTCACCTCCTTCTAGTCTTCAACTCAAAAAGTTCTTCCCCTCCCTATCTATTCGAGCTACGGAAGACCTCATGGGTCCTATTCTTCCCACAGACGTTCAAACGGCCTTCTTTAATATAGCTCCCAATAAAGCTCCAGGATATGATGGATTCACCGCCTTATTCTTCCAATCCCAATGGGACACAATAGGACCTTCTATAATCAACTTCTTTCAGAAAATTTTTCTACATGAGGTTTGGGAATTGGAGCTTAACCATACTATTCTGGTGCTTATACCCAAGCTCCCCTCCCTGACGTCGATCACACAATTCAGGCCTATTGCTTTGCGCTCCGTGGTTTACAAAGCCATTACGAAGATCATAGTAAACAGGCTGAAACCTTATCTCGATACGATTGTAGGCCCGAATCAAACCAGTTTTGTTCCAGGGTACTTAATTGTTGGTAACATCATCATTGCCCAAGAAATCATTCACTCCATTAAAAGGAAATCGGGTAAGATTGGGTTTCTAGCTATCAAGATCGATCTTGAGAAAGCTTACAATCGTCTCTCTTGGGATTTATCCACGATACATTACATGATGTTGGACTTCCTGATTTGTTGATATCCCTCATTATGAAGTGCATCTCCTCAATCTCTATGCAAGCAAATTAGGAAGGGGAACTCAGTGACTACTTTACCCCCACCAGAGATATTTGTCAAGGTGACCCTCTATCGCCCTACCTTTTCGTCTTATGTATGGAAAGACTGGGTCACCTCATCAATCACTCTATTGTTCAAGGCAAATGGAAGCCTATTAAACTAAGCAGACAAGGTCCCCCCTGTCTTATCTATTCTTTGTCAATGACCTCATCCTGTTTTCTAAATCCTCGGTTGATCAAGCTCACATTATTCGAGAAACTTTGAATCTATTTTATACCGCCTCAAGTCAACAGATCAGTCATGCCAAATCTTGCTTCTTTTATTCTAAGAATGTAAGTCATGGCCTTGCGCGACGACTTAGCCGAGAGTTGGGATTTAAACCAACCACAGACCTAGGACACTACCTAGGAGTGTCGCCGTTACATGAGCCAATCCACAAATGAACATATCAGAAAATCATTGATAAGGTTCAAAAATGCCTTTTGAGTTGGGCTGTGAACCTTTTATCCCTATCAGGTCGAGCCACTTTGACACAAGCAGTTATCTTTACTCTCCCTACCTATATGATGTAGACGGCCCGCCTTCCTTGACGTCTTTGCTACGAAGTGGAAAGAATCACGTTCAATTTCTTGTGGGGTTCTTCCCGAGTCAACAGAAAGATACACCTAGTCCACTGGGACACAGTCTATCAACCGAAAGAGATAGGAGGACTCGACATGTGCAACATCCGTGAAACTAATGATGCCTTATTAACAAAACTCGAATGGGCGATGATCTCTAAACCAAACGCTTTATGGGTGAGAGTCCTCTCCACTAAATGCAACCTTAACGTTGACAACCTTCCCACCTCCCTCAAAGCGAGTGGTGGCTCTATGACCTGGAGAAGCATAAAATCCATTTGGCCTACCGTGCTCAAAGGCATGAAGTGGATTATTTGTGACGGCTCTAAGGCCCGTTTCTAGTTGGACCCTTGGGTAGAGGACATGAGCCTGCTCATACACCATACTCTGACTCCTATATCTCAGGCAGATCGTGAACTGCGAGTTCAACACTTTGTGGATAACTCAGTAATTAGCTTTGGGAAGAATTTCACTTTGCACTTCCTCACCATATTTGCTTATTTATTGTAGGTATCTTACCACGCAAGCCTTACCTAGGACCTGACAAAAGGATCTGGGGAAAGTCAGATTCTGGCTAGTTCACCACCGCTTCAGCATATCATATGCTTATAGACCATGCCACCCATGACCCTAGCAGAGTCTGGAAGATAATTTGGCACTGGAGCGGGCCGCAATGTATCAGATCTTTTCTTTGGCTCTTAGCACAGGATTGGTTACTCTCCAATCAACACCGTCTTTGCCAGTTCCTGAATACGAATGTTAAGTGCTACCATTGCAGGGCAGAAGAGTCCTCCCTTCATATGGTGCGGGACTGTCCCAAAGCAAGAAGTTTGTGGCTTCAACTCCCGCTGCCAGTCAATTCGTTAGATTTTTTTCAATCTCACTACTCAGGAATGGCTGCAATGTAATCTTCAAAACCATCATATGGGTTTTGGCTTGGATTGGCCCCTTATCTTTGATACCGCTTGCTAGTTCCTCTGGTCCTGGTGGAATTCGGCTCTCTTCAACACCCAATTTTCTTAGTCGGATTCTCCAGCCCACATTATACTGGCATATGCTCATCAAATTCAAAAAGCTGTGATTTGGACAGACAGAGCAGTTCTTGGCCATTGACCATGCCAAGAGCAACTGATCGGATGGAGAAAACCTTCTCCTAGCTGGGTGAAATTGAACACTGATGGAGCGAGCAAACGCTCATCCCTTTTAGCCTCATTAGGAGGACTTATTTGGGATAGCGTCGGTGCTTGGATGGGAGGGTTTGTTTAGAATCTTGGCTAATGTCCCCCAGTTTCTGGTGAACTCTGAAGTGTCCTCTCCGAATTGACTTTGGAGTGGGACCCGAGATTTCGTAAGGTGGAACTCGAACTGGATTCGCAAGTAACGATGAGTATTTTATTTGACTCCACTAAATGTGCAACATTGTTAAAAACGAGTTACTCATTCTCAACTAGGTTGTTATCCCTCGCCACACCTACTGCGAAGGAAATAGGTGCACTGACTGACTCGCCAATTTTGTTGTTAACCTTGGGTTAGGGGTTAACACTTTTGTAAATCGACCCTTAAGGTGTCTCTCGATCCTGCTCGAGGATGTCGCTAGGATTAGTCTCTCTCGTTCAACTGTGTAATTTGTAGCTTTCTTCTCCTTTAAAAAAAACAATACTAACACAGCTAAGTTTTTAATTTTATTTTTTTCAAAATGATAAAAAATTTGAAAAAATAAGAGGAAGATAGAAGATGATAAACAACTAATAAAAAAAAGAAGTAAATATTACAATTATATCCTTACTGCTTTCTATGTAATAAAATTAAATTTATTTAAGTGGAACCTGTTTTGCCATAATGGTCACGGACGGCTGATTATGTAGTCTTTACCTTCTAGGAATTCATGCCAGTTTTCTAATACTCGCTCATTTCCTCCTCAAAACGACAACATTCCAACCCGATTTTATCCCTGATAAAAGTTCTACGATCCTTACCTTCAGGACACCGAGCATGGGGTAGGTTGACCCACAATTAAAGCGGGCCTAAAGAATGCACCCATAACCCATTTATGGGAAACCGTTAACAATTTTGGGATTCTTTGCCAAAACAGGTTACTTTGCCTCGGACACATCCAATCCCAATTCCCAAACAACCCCGCGTTTAGTTGTTTTCAATTTAACATTGTCGCTAAGGAAAACAATGAAACCCATGATGTTACATCAAGGTTCATGTACTTGCATTATCTGTTGGTCGTTTGCGTTCTTACTAGAAGGTTATTAATAAGTCATTTTTATCTTATATTCCCCACACAATTTGCCAAAATATAACTTATATATTGAATGTCTAACCCAACTTGGCTGTTTGTTTTTTCTATTTGTGTTCCTTTTGGATTGCAAGTTAGTACTTGAATAATTGGTGTAAAGTGAGAGACAACGATATAGTAGTGGATTGTTATGTCCAGTGCTTTAGAACTTCTATTTTATAACACGACATAGATGTTGTACGGATGCACCGCGGTCTGATTTATGGAGATGTAGTAGTGAATTGTTATGTCTACTTATGCTTTAGAGCTACTATTTTGTAACACCACACACATGTTGTACGGATGCACCGCGGTCTGAACTAACTGAGACAGTGCAAATCATTTGTCAAGCCTTGTTAACTCTATAGTCAATGGTCCAACATAGAGAGTAACTAGTTCTACACTATATGCTTTGTAACAATTCTTAGTAAAAACGTTATATAAAATTAAAAATGATAGGTAAATATTATGTAATTAGCGTTACTTTTACCAATTTAATCACATTATGTGGTTATTTGTATTCTTATTGTGCTAATTAATTATCAATCGTTAAAAAGATTTTATATAAGATTAATTAATATCGTAATTTATAAGTTTTTGTACTGATTCAATAATAAAATTTGATAAGTTACAATACCAAATTTTAAGTTGGTTTATTTTCAATATTTATATCTTTAAATTTTGATATATTTCCTTATCTCTAAGTGAATATTATATATATATATATATATATATATATGACTACCAAAAAAAGAGCACAATTTTTATTTTATATTGAAAAAATTTTAAAGTGTATATTTAAAATAGTAAATATATATTTTTAAATTGTGTGTGTGTGTATGTATGTGTGTGTGTGTTTGTGTTTGTGTTTGTGTTTGTGTTTGTGTTGCATTTCCATTTTCTAAATCTGTCTACTTAAAAATAATTGAAATTATGTGTAACTACAATTATTTCAAATTAATATATAAACTAAGTCATAGATAATTATTGGATATTAAAAATAAATATGTTATGTCTTGATTTTGTAAATATTTTAAAATATAAAAATGAATTACAGATAAATATTTTAAAATTTTGAATATGTTTAGTATTCTGCCTTTTTTAATGTGAAATGAATTCATTGATGAGCTCTAAAGGACAACAATAAAGTAATAGTACAAGGTTGTGCTATAATGAAAATATTTGATACAATATATTTACAACCTAGTATTTGTATGGATAGTTATAATCAAAAGGCCAAGTTATAACATATTCCATCTTCTTCCAAGTGAGAGACTCATGCCTTCAATAGCTTATTAGGCAACAACGATCTATCTAATCCAACAATAAATTCTATAAGCTAGAGCATGTTTATCAATTTTATAGTTGTTGAATAATCTTTGATTCCTTTCCATCCATATTTAATACACTGAACAATTTAGACTTAGCTTAGGCAATGTTAATTTCTCCCTAATTTTTAAATTGATTTTCATCCCACAATAATATAAGTTCCTAGTCTATAATTAAACAATAAAGATTAATGATTTGTTGAATTTTAGCCCAATTAGTAGTTGTGTAATTACATTTAAAGAAAAGATGGTTTTCAGTTTCGGCTCTAAGACAGCATAGTATACAGATCTAGTCATTGGATACCTTTAATATGTCTTTAGTTTTTAGTCTCCCTCTAGCAACTAACTAAGTGATAAAGGAGTCTTTGGGCATTAACAAGCCTTTCTAAACAATGTTGTACCAAGGAATGATAGGAATGCAAGGTCTTGAGGGCTTTTAGATAGGAGGAGTTAGAGAACTATCCATTTCTGTTAATGGACCATTTTAGTTTGTTAGTCACTATGGAGTTAGGCAAGTAGTTAGAAAGTTGGTTTTGCAATCTTTCAATACCCCTATCAATAACTAGCCATGGTTCTGATTGATAACCTTCTTAGCTGGAGCATGGATTGGGATTCTAGTTATGAGTATAGAGATTTCTTCTCTCAAGAATAAGGGGCTTTGGTTGGCCCAATTGTTAAACCAGAACCAAGTTCCTTGACCATTTCCAACTTGAATTCTAATGAAGTGATATATAATATGTATTTTTCTGAGTATTTGTATGAAAGGCCATGAATATTCTTTCTTTTCACTTATTTGCCACAAGCTGGATTCCTTCAAGTAATACTCATTCATCCATTTGCTCCAAAGAGCATCCTTTTTATTAAATAGCTTTAAATTCTCCTAGCCATTTGGATATTTTGAATCATATGTATAGAGAAAAATCCTACTCCACCTTCCTATTTGCTCCAGCATAATTGCTCCCATTTGATTTTAGCTTCTTTGGAATTGTCAACCTTACCATACCAGAGAAAGTTCCTGATGCATTTCTCTATTTCCATGTTGAATTTCTTGGGCAAAAAAAGGTGAGTGCTCCAATGAGTGCGCAGATTGTTGAGTACCGAAATAATGAGCTATCCTCTTCTAACTTGTGAGAGAGCTCTATTCTAACATACATTTATCTTCCTTTTGAATTCCTCTAAAATCTAAATACAGTCTTAAAATCCAGCTAAGATGAGGGTCTAGGGAGATCTAAAAGTATGTAGCCTTCTCCCTAGCTTATAGACAGATTGTTTATGATATACCTACCGACAGTGTGAAAATAGTCAAATATATAAATAAATAACCATATAAATAAAAATAAGAAAATAAGAAAATAAATAAATAGGCAAGAAAGAAAATAAATAAGTAAATAAAATAAACGAGCAATTGAAGAAAATAAATAAGTAAATAAAATAAACAAACAATTGAAAAAATACAAAATAAATAAATAAAACAACTAAAGAAGTAAGTGCTACAAACAAAAGTATTTGGGCTAAATAAAAGACATAAAAATCGAAGGAAAATGTTCAAAGGCCTATGAAAAGAGAAGGACCTCTCTATGAAAAGAGATGGACCTCCCTATGTATGGTTTTGTACCTATATCCTAGTTTTCCAAAGTATCATATTGAGGGTCAAGTCTTCGGTAAGCTCTAGTAGGGTCATATTTTTCTTAGTCACCTCTCCTTGATTCTTCTTGAGTCTTCCTCTTCTTCTCTTATAATTCCTAAGTATAATCTTCTGGCAATTTCTCATTAGGACATCAGGATCTCTCTTTAACATATTCGAACCACCTAAGCCTTGTTTCCCTTAATTTACTATTAATGCTAGTCACGTCCAAATTATCTCTTACAATTACATTCCTATCCTGATCTCTTCTTGTAAAGTTTCACATCTAATAACCTATTCTCATCTCCGCTATCATTAACTTATGATTATGCACTTTTTGATGGGCCAATACTCTACTTATAAAGCATGACCAACCTAATTGCTAAATAGTATAATTTACCTTTTAGCTTGAGTAACATCTTCTTGTCACTTAAAACTCCCGACCTATCTTTCCATTTAATTCATCCTGATTTGATACAATGAACTATATTGTCATCTATCTTGTCAATTATCATTGCTTTGGATTATGGATATAAGGTACTTAAACAATCTCTTTCTGATATACCTGTTATAATAATCATGATCTCCATATCAAACATAAATCTGCAACCTAAAAAGTTACATTCTAAGTACTCAGTCTTAGTCTTGCTCAATTTAAAGCCCTTTGACTCTATCATATCCATTTAAAGTTCTAGCTTGATATTAACACCTTCTTTTATTTCATCCACTAAAACAATATCATCAGGAAACTTCAATTATAATGGCACATCTCCTTGGATATTCTAGATAAGCTCATATGGTCGACAAAATCTGCAAGCGCACAAAATATTTCCTAGAACTTACAAATCGAGTATTCCAAGGTCCTCTCCCACAAATACTAAGCTACTCACTACTAAATTAATCTTAGTTACTGGAACTAAAATAACAAGAAACTTAAAAGATGATTGGATTAGAGTAGACAATAAATTGTAAAGACTATAAATAAACGAGCAAGAGAAATCTTATGATTTAGACTTAGGGCTTTGGGGTTCACAAATTTAAGAGATTGATTAATATATTATGGATTTGATTAAGTGATAAGTTATAATAACAATTAAACAAATTTACTTATATTCTATCTCGAGACAAATAAGAACACCTTACTAGTTGATTTCCATCTCTCAATGCGAAACCTAACTAGTCAAATTCATTAAGAACAAGCAATTACAAGTTATCACACTAGTTCAGGATATCTCCATCTCTAAATCTATTGTGTTTATCTTCCTAGTGCACAAATTATAATTCACCTATCAGTTTATCATATAATTTCTAAGATTGCATCTATGGTGATCGGGCATATAAACAACAATTAAGCTCAAGAGAGATAAATATAACTAAAGAACTTTCATTCAAAACAAATCAATCCATAAAATATGAATCAATCCCCCAAATTAGGCTACATCCCTAACCCTAATTGGGTTTTAGTTCAAGAACATGATAAAAGAATCCATACAAATAAAGATAATCAACATCCAAGAAAGAGTAGAGAGAAGATTG
>JAOTJB010030426.1:0-10440 GCA_027123815.1 Erythroxylum minutifolium
AGTTAAAAGTTATTGTTAAAATTATGAACTACATTAATTACAAATTTTTAACTTACTTAAATTATTTATTAATTTTTAATAAATAATTAAAAATTTTTGTAGTGGGCTGAAATAGTGGACGGGCTGAACCGCGGGTCACGGGGGGCCGAGCCCATGGGCAGGGCCGGGCCAGGCCAAGCCTAATTTGACAATTCTATATGGATGTAAAAAAAACTTAAATAAAAATATATAAGAACTAATATTGACTGAGTTGTGAATTGAATATAAGAATATAAAAAGGAAAAATATCTATTTTTACATCACTCCAAAACCAAAAAACTTGGTTTCATTCACCACATTGAAGATGAGAGGAAGAATGAGACCTCATCTCATTCACCTAATTGAAAATGGTGAATCAATCAATTTTTGGCAGGATAACTGGTTATCTGTAGGCCCTTTGGATGAAATAGATGAAGCTTCAGCTCTTAGAACAATAATTCCACAATATGATATAGTTGCAGAAGTTTTAGCAAAAAAGGAACTAATTAGATTAGCTCTAATTCCATTCCATTGAAAGATGAAATTATGCAGGCATCTATTAATTATGACAATGAAAGAATTGTTTGGAAACACAATTCCAATGGCAGTTTCACTAATCAATCTACTAGATAGGTGCTAACTAACAACTTGGTAACTCTTCCTTGGACAAATATTATTTGGTTTTGTCACCAACAACCACATGTTTCAACCACCCTTTAGCTTGCAATGAGGAATAAGCCGCCAACAGCTGACAAGTTAGCAAAATTCATGAACCTTACATATTGTTGCTCTCTTTGTCAAAGAGTTGAAGAGAACTTAGATCATTTATTCTTCCAATGTAGTTTTTTAATTGAAACCTGGGAAGCATTAATGCATAAATGTCTAATTTATGATTTTCTAAATCACTTAAGCCAAATCAAGGTATGGTGTTATGATATAAAGTTCTCAAACAATATTATTAAATGGTGCTTCTACAATTCTCTATCATTCCTAGTTATTACAAACATTATTATTAAATGGTGCTTTTGCAACTCTCTATCATTCCTAGTTATTGCAATATGGGATGAGAGGAACAATCGTATTTTTCATGGCAAATGCCTCTCCAAAGAGCAGTTCAATAGCCATTTAATATAGCTTATGAGATCTCACATTAGTATCCACTTGCATAAGTTTCTAGGATCATCAGTTTCTCAACTTCAATTAGAGGGTGTAAACATATCCATTTAAATGCAATATTTATAATTCAGTTGTGGTTTCAATTGTAAGCTTGCGATAGGTCTATCCTTATAACTTGCAATTACATTGTATTTGTACTCCTTGATTGCCTTATATGGTTTAATTTAACTCAAATTTTCTCAAAAAAACTAAAAGACTTAATTCCATTATAATATACTTATCAATGTTAACTCCAAAAATAAAATGATAAAAGTTAAAAGAATTTTGTTTGTTATATTACAAGGAATGATCATTGGCTAGGATAGGGTGAGATGGTATTGATGGAGATAGTGGACAAGATAAAGAGAGAGATATGTAGGTTGTTAAGTAGAGTGAGTCTTAGCTCTAAATAAAAGACACGGTGAAGAAAGAAAAAACATGGAAAGAAAGTAAGAGAGTGGAAGAAAGAGGGATATAGAAATAGGAAGGGTAGTTTATTATTGTGAAAGGGAAATAAATTAGAAATACTTATAAAAGAAATTTCTTTTGTTAATACTAAGCCTTTGTTTCTATTTCTCTTTATAGGTTTGTCTTCTTTGTGATTGTTTCCTTCTCTTTCTTCTTGTTGCTAGTAATATTATGGTTTGTGTTTTGCTTATTTGGTTGAATTTTCCATTTTTTGGCAAATAATGGTTGGTGAGGAGATCATGAGGCGATATTGAGTATTTTGTTATGGTAGTATCGGAGGATGGTGTGGTCCATATTTAAGGATGATGGATTTTGCAGTTGAGATGTACCTCAACTGTGTAGTAGTTAAATTTTAATTTTGAGTTCTTTTTATCCTATTTCGTGCTTCTAATTTTAGTTCAAAGTTTAGAACTGCTTTCTTATTATGATTTTCCTTTATCATTATTATTAGGGTTGATTAAAAAAATCTTAAACTTTGTTCAATTTTGCAATTATAGCTCGAAATTTAAAAAGTGGCAATAAAATGCTCAAACTTTTAATTTTTTCAGTTCTAACCCGAAATTCAAAAAGTGCAATAAAATGCTCAAACTTTTAATTTTTTTCAATTCTAACCTAACATTAGTGCTTACGTTTAGTTTACTAACACAGCTTGCAACGTATTCCAGAAATCCTAACTAATATACATGTTAGTCAAAATTGATACAACAAATGAAAATTAATCAAACGACATCGTTGTTAAAAATGGAATCCTTAAATCAGTTTACGCAGCCACAATCGTTATCTGTTTGCTCTCCCTCATCCCTCATCCCTTTATTTTCTGTGTTCTTCTGACTCCCTAAACTATTCTCACATCACAGCATACTACACCAACAAGTTCTTCATTTTTAGTTCGTTCTTCCGATGCCCTCAGTGTGAAGGTATCGGGACTATGTAATCTGAAAATCAAAGGATAAGGGTGTCGAGAGAACAAACTGAAAATGAAAGAAAAAATTGAAATCAAAGAGTGAGGTTGTCGGGGCTGCGTAATCTGATTTAGGTCATTTTTAAACAACAACCTCGTTTTAATTATGTGATTAAACAATGTCGTTTCATTAATCTTTATTTGTTGTGTTAATTTTGGTTGACGTGTATTAATAGCTAAGACTTCGGTAACACGCGGCAAGTCACATCAGCAAACTTAACAAAGACATTAACATCAGATTAGAATTGAAAAAATTGAAAGTTTGAACATTTTATTGTCATTTTTAAAGTTCGGGTTATAATTGCAAAATTGAGCAAAATTTGAGAATTTTTTATAATTAATCCTTATTATTATTTAATTTTGTACTGCCAAATATATTACTTTCTTAGTGCTTGCATGATGAGGCTTATTTTTCAATTTTTATTTTTTATTAACTCATGAAATTGCATATTTTTCATGTTTGTTATCTCCTTCATGATTCTCTTTTTATAACATGTAACTTTTATTTCTTTATATGCTTTTTATTTTGTGTTTTAGCTATCATTTAGGTTAAAGTCCAAAGATAGTTAGATCATGTGAAATATCTATCTATGTAGAAGAGTCCCTATCATTATAGTAAAGAAAAAATATGTCCATGTCTTGCTATACTTGATGTCATCTTCTTTCTAGGGTGTGTATAGTCTAGCATTATTATTTTTCATGAAAATTTTTATGGCCAACTTATAAATGCAGGGACTAATTTGGCATAGGATGTAGAAAAGAAATTATAAGTGATTACAGAAATAGAGCATATTGATTACATTATTAATTATGCTATCTTAGATTTAACAAACATTATTAGAAGGTCATTCCTTCCTTTTTCAGTTAAGTGTATGTTATATTTTGTGGTATTGATTGTGACCTATTGTGACCTATTGTGACCTATTATATTTTCTTGATAGTATCTATTGTGAGCACCCTATTTGCATGGGGAAGAAAGGCTATCAGTTAAGTAATATGTAATATGGCTATGGTACTTTTTTTGGTAGATTTGTATTATATGTGTTACTTTCTCTTCATTTAAATTGAATCTTTTTATAATAATTCTTTTAGTTGTTATTGCTTACATATAAAAAGATATTTGAAAATTTTGTTTCCTTAAAGTATTTAATTATGTGGTAGGCCAAATTTAATTAGATTCTAATTCTAACAATTGGAAGAGTTAGGTATAAGTAGGAAATTTCTTATTTTTAATATCTTAAAACTTGAGGAGTATATTGTAGTTCATTTTTGTAAAAATATAAAACTTATCTAATAAAGGTTATAGTATCAATTTTAATCATTAATCCTCTTCATATGTTGTTGGTTGTTGACCATTATGAAATCCGATTAAATCATACGTCAAACATTCATCTTTTTCTAAAAGATTAAGCTTGGTTCAGCTACAACATTTATATGGTACTAAGCAACTAAGTTTTCAAGTCCAAGAACATGACTAATCCTCATTATAGTCAGTTGAGCATTTTGTCCTAAAGTAGTTACTGTTAGAGAAGGTATATTGAAGAAGAAAAAGTTATTTCAACATAATTGTAAACATGTTATTAGTTTTTCATACTTCTAAGAGTTTATTAAGTGAAAGTATAGTATATACATTGAAAAAAAAGAATATGTTTAATATTGTTGGTAATTAATGGGGGAAGTCTCAACTTTTCTTATAATATAGTAGAAAATAATTTGAAATGAAATTTATTTATTTGAATATGGTATATGGGTTTATGATTTACCTTTGAGAATATTGATATGGGGAGCCTACTTTCATATGAGATCTACATTATGGGCCTAGTGAGGGAATATACTCGTAGGCCTTGACACCACACTCCAACCCAAAACCTTAAGGCATTAGATTTATGGGTCCTTTCTACTTATATGCCCCTCACTAGTTTTATCTCTTTCTCACAAGTGGATCCATCCATATCGGACTAGCTCCCCCTCAACTTATAGCTTATGTGAAGCCATTTGAGTCACTCCATGAATCATCCATTTATTTGACCCAAATCTATGAATCTCTGTTCATCAGACTTCGCCAACCTAGTTATGATACCAATGAAGGGTTTTGAGGGGGCCTGGATAGAAATTGGACCTGATCCAAGTGAACCTATATACAAACAAGACATTATATCTGAACCAAAAATCTTAAGGCAATGGGTTATGAATCATATCTTTGTATATAACTTACTTCATCCTTATATCTCTTTTTAATGTAGGATTATCCACTTGTGAGGATTTTTCAGCAAACATATATGCTGCGATTTCTCATTGTCAAGGAACCCCTCTAGCTGTGACATATAGATTTGTTCTTCTAGGTTTCCATGTAAGAACGCAGTTTTGACATCAAGTTGTTCTAACTTCAGGTCAAATGCACTTACTATGGATAAAATAACTCGAATGGTTTTATGCTTCACAACTGGTAAAAACACTTCATGGTAATTAATCCCTTCATCATCATCATCATCATCATCACTCAGTCCGAAATCTTGCAATGAAGCGGGGTCTGGGAAGGTCTGATAGTACGCAGCCTTACCTCTACACAGTAGAGAGGCTGTTTCCGGTGGACTCACATGCAAATGAGACAATATATGAATGATGCAGGTTACAGAGAAAAGGGAAAACGAACACAAAAAAAACTATGTAACTAAATTTTCAAAACAATACATAAATAAATAGGGTTAAAATATTAAAAATGTAAAAAAAGCTATGCACTGTGACAAGAAGATTTCAAAAAATAAATAGATAAATAAAAATGTGATAAAATAACTAAATACAAAATAAATAAATAAGTAGGGTAAAGTAATACTAAATAAGGAAAATAGAATAATATCACTTACATAAAAGCTACCAAACTGCAATTAAGAGATGTAAGTTCAATAGACAAAATTAGTAAGAAAAAAAGTAGGATAGATATATCTGACATCCTGCAAAATTTTGCTTATACCTGATATGTTACACAGCTTTTTTTTTCACCACTTCTCGTCATCCTTGAGTAGGGCCCTGCTTTATTGGTTATCCCCCAAAGGGACAACCAGTAGTTGTTGTATCCTACAATATATATATATATAGACACACACACACACACACACCGTGATCATCAGATGTAGTCCAAAGATGCTACCCTTTGAGACATCAAATTGACCACACATTACCATATTCAAATACAAAAGTACGAAGCGCAATCTTTGGCAACCAAACCAAGTATATGCAAGTCTAAACTATTATCACATACCGCATTAGCTTCAACTCTACCTAGTAAGCAATAATATTCAAACAGAAAGGGATTGAAAAATCAAATCAACAGCAAAAGCCAGAAAACAGCCACTAACATGGACTTCAACTACAAAAAAGCTGAAGAAACCACTACTTTTAGTCCACACATCAACGAACTTGTCAACAAAGCTAGATCTTTTGATGGACCAGATCCTAAGGAACAAAAAAGAGATCAAGTAATATCATCGGAAACACTAAGCATCCAGACAAAGATCTGTTTACCCAAGGATCCAAGGAGACAAACTTTTGAATTTTGCTTTCACATATCATGTATGTAAGTTGAGAAAATCACAAAACGAAGACATTTTGCAAATGAAAATACAATATTTTCCACTTTAACCTCCTCAACAGATCCAACAAAAACAGAAAAGAAAAAAATCATGCAAGATCAAAACAAAAACCATACTTGAGCAGCAACGAGGCCACTAATGTGAGCCATATCACAAAGCAACAGAACACCACATTTATCAGCAACGGCCCTAAACTTGGCATAATCTCAATCCCTCGGGTATGCACCACCATTACAAATAATCAGCTTTGGCCTGAAATCCAAGTCCTTTTCCTCCAACTTCTCGTAATCAAGATACCCAGTTTGCAGATTCACCTTATAAGGTAAACTCTCAAAGTAAATCGAGGTCATTGAGATCTTCCCACCGGAGGTGTAATACCCATGAGTCAAATGCCCACTGGAAGGCAAGTCCAATCCCATGATCCGATCATGTGGCTGAAGCACCGTCGTGTAGGCGGCAAAGTTGGCTGGAGAGCCGGAGTAGGGCTGGACATTAACGCCCCACTTGGTGGGTCCAAATGGAAGGCCTAAAGATCGTGGGAACGGCAGAGGTTTTCGATCTCGTCGATGAACTCGTTGCCTCCGTAGTAGCGGTTGCCGGGTATGCCCTCAGAGTATTCCACAAATATTGTATAATGTTTATGTGAATTGTGAAGTATAATAACATTATGACTGAAAGTGTATTGATGAATGAAATGCTCAAATTAAGAATCGATTTGGACGCGATGTGTGTATAAATGACATAGGTTGTGATTGATTTTTGATTTGTTTAAACGTATTTGATGTGTGTGATGTGAGACAAAAATTTGTATTGAGTCTGACTGACCATCTTAGCACACCACTCTTATAGAGTGTATTCTCGAATACCATCGATATGTTTGGGGCTATGCACTCTGAAAAGCCTTAGCCACAAGCCTTGCTTTAAACCTGGCTGGTTCAACTATAAGAATGCCTTCTTTCCTCTTGAATACCTATTTGCATCTTACTGGTTTCGCACCTTTTGGTAGAGGTACTAGATCCCAGGTTTTGTTCTTTTCAAGAGACTTCATCTCTTCATTCATCGCAATCAACCATTTCGATGCTTCTCTACTCTCAATTGCCTCCTTATATGATCTAGGTTCATCAGAATTAATATTCTTTCCTACTGTCAAGGCATATGCAATAGAATTAGTATCAATAATACTAGCACAATCAATATACCTTACAGGTTTTTTGATTTCCCTCCTCTTTCTCCTTGCTGCTATACTTTGTGAATCTTGCTCTTCTTTCTTAGGCTGTTGATCAGGATCTTTTGTAGTCATGTTTAGAGTTTCAATTTCAAACTTCACCTTTTAGCTAGCACCCTGATCTTTATTACCTGTATGATTATCATACTCCTCTTTCTGACCCAACATAGCAGATTCATCAAATGTCACATCTTTGTTAATAATAAGTCTCAGAGTTCTATCTTTTTCTACACACCACAATATATACCCTTTAACTCTGGTTGCATACCCTAGAAATATGCATTTCATTTCCCTCGACTCCAGTTTACCATCATTCAAATGAGCATAAGTAGGACAACTAAATATACGCAGGGCAGAATAATCAATGGGTTTACTAGACCATATCTCTTGTGGAGTCTTAAAATCTATTGTAGTTGATGAAGATCTATTTACTAGATAACAAATAGTGTTAACTGCTTCAGCCCAAAATTGCTTTGACAAGCCAATATTTAGTCACATACATTGAGCACATTGTAGGAGTGTTTGGTTTATGCATTGTGCAACTCCGTTTTGCTGTGATGTATGTCGTATCGTCAAACGGTGCATTGCAAAATTCTAACCTATTATCTGTTCTGAGTGTCTTAATTTATTTTTTGGTTCGTTTTTCAACTATAGTCTTCCACTCCTTAAACCACCCAAACACCTCATCCTTAGATCTCAAAAAATACACCTAAACCTTCCTAAAGTAGTCATCAATGAATGTAACGAAGTACCTACATCTACTAATGATGCCACAAAATTGAATGAACATACTGAAGGATTTCTTTCGAGGTATGTTTGTCAAAACTGAACTTGACTCTACGTTGCTTTGCCATGACACAAGCCTCATAAAACTTCAACTTTCCAGTCTCTACTCCATCCAGCAATCCTTTTTTGCTCAATATTGCCAGCCTTTTTTCACTCATATGACCCATTCTACGATGTCATAACTTCGTATTGTCATTATGCTTCTCTAAGGACTGAGATACTACTACTGTTCCGGTCACTAAACTACCTATCAAAATATAAGTTCCATATTGTAGTTTTCCTTTCATCATTACTAAAGCACCCTTCAGAATATTCAATTGTTCATTACCACCGGAGAAACCATACCCTTGTTTATCTAGGGTGCCCAAAAAAATCAAATTCATACAAAGATTAGGAACCTACCACGCATCAAATGTTCTGATAATTTCATCATGCATCTTAATATGCACCAAACCAATGCTCTTTACACTAAGCTCCTTATTATGACCCAACTTTATTATGCCATTCCACTCCTTGAATGAATGAAACAATTCACGCAAGAAAGTCATGTGATAAGATGCACCAGTGTTCATGACCCAGGTTTTTACAGACTTAGAAGTGCTGACAATCAAAACATCATTGCCCTCTCCTTCATCAGAGATGTCCTGTACTATTGCAGCACTACCATTACTACTTGATTCCTTCTTCTCTGTTCTCTTCTTTCGTTGTGGACAATCCTTCCTCATGTGTCCCTTTTCTTTATAGAGAAAAAACTTAATTATTTTAGCCCTTGATTTGAAATGTGACCTACCTCTCCCGCTACCATCTCTTTCAGTGTTCCTACCCCTGCTAACAACAAGACCTACTTCTGCGCCATCTTCACCAAAACTAGAAACCTTTCTCTTTAATTCTTTAAATTGCATATCATCCTTCACATCGTTAACAAAAATACTATCTCGCCCATACAACATAGTATCAACAAAATTCTCATATGAATTCAGTAAAAACACAAGAGAATAATAGCTTAATCCTGATCATCAATATTAACCTCAACGCCTTGTAAATCTAAGACAATTCGATTAAAGTTATCAAGATGATCTTTTACTTGCGTACTCTCTGTCATCTGCAAGGTATACAAACGCTGCTTCTGATATAAATAGTTTGTGAGATATTTCTTCTGAAGCTTGCTTTCCAGTTTCGCCTACAATCCTGCATCAGTTGTTTCATGCGCCACCTTGTGCAACATTTCATAGCTCAGGCTCAACAGTATCGCACTATGCGCCTTCTCCAGAATTTCATTATTCTCTTTCATCGATAGTTTCTCAGGCAGTTTACCTTCTCCATCTAGCACCATCGCACATCCCTGTTGAACCAGAAGAGCTCTTCTCTTAATCTTCCATATAGTGAAATCATTCCACCCATTGAATTTATCAACATCGAACTTGTGAGTTGTCATATTCCCAAACAGTAGGCAAAACAACCTCCTAAATATCACAAAAATTCAAACTTTGAAAACAAAATCCAAATTTTTTTGAATCTTTTAAAACTTTACTTTGATTCCACTTGTTAGGAGAAAATGCAACGTAATAGAGAAAAACGAAAAACACACATAATTTACGTGATTCGGCCAATATGAACTACATCCACGGGAAGTGAAGAGCAATCTTATTCCATCAGAGAGAACTATTACAAGTGATAAAAACCCAAGAACTGAATACATCATATATATACCTAATTGGTTCGCTCTACTCCAAAAAATACACAAACTAGGCTAAGTCCATACCGCCCACTGAACTTTTTTTTCTATCGAGTTGAGCTCCCAAATATTCGGGTCAGGTCATGATCTGTTTACGATTCACCAAAATTCAAGGCACTCAATAATTCTCCACCTTGACTTGAATTTTCTCAAATCACTAGGTAACAAGAACAAACTCCTCCCTGCCATTCATGCCCCTTAGGGCTTCAAGTTATGCGAACATTCACCAATTTCAAGCTACGTTTGAACTTCTCAGTTGGTAATGGCTTAGTCAACATATCTGCTGGATTCTCTTCCATGGTTATTTTCTCAATGAACTGTTAGTAGTGTGCCCTAGGCCAATGGATATTTGTGATTCATGTATTAAGATTATGACTTATTAATAATATATTATGAGGTATTCCTTTTATATATACATGCATGTCGTTTATGTAATGTGATTTACGTTCTATGAATAGTATTAGGCTTATGTCATCAAGTATGTGACTTGATAGTAAAACCA
>JAOTJB010030459.1:0-10440 GCA_027123815.1 Erythroxylum minutifolium
AAAGGAATGTCTTTGATTACTGTGAAAGGGATATTGGTGAATTAGATGAAGATGCTGATGAAGTCTATCAAGATAGTGGATTGAAGATTAATAACGAAGGCATTACAGTAGAAGATGCAGATATATCTTCATTCCATACGAGAGATGTGGAGCCACATATGGTTCAACTGGATGAAATCCAACCTCATCTTATCTTACAAACAGATGAAGACTATACTCAGCATGACATCAATGACAATGACAATACTTTGCTGGAATACATTTGTGATCAAGAATCAAACGAATATCTACTTAATGATGATGGTTTTCTTCATCTTGACGATGATTATTGAATGTAAGTTTCATTGTTTTTATTATTTAAAATGTTAATAACATAATTATAGGTCTTATGTTGTTGATATTGTAGTTATGATGATTTATGATGATTATAAGCATATTTTTAATGTTTCAGTTATGCTTTTGCGGTAGTTGATGATTTTCTTTATTTGTTGTCTATTTTTCGATATTGTTGATGTTGTTGATTTTGACACAGGTTGATTACAATGGGACTTGGTCGTAACAAAGGAAAGAAGGTGGTTATGGGCGATGAAGTTTCTCCAATAAAACAACCAGCAATTGCATCTTCGCATGAGGAAAGTCAGCAACAATAACCTTTACCAACATCAACTAGTAGTCATGAGGGATCTTTAGGTTTGTTATTGATAACCAGGCATATATACATTTATGCCCTCATTACATGTTTTGTGTGTTTTAATCGTTATGTTGTTTTTTCAAATTCCAATACTGCCCTTAGAAAACGAGGTAGAGGAAAGACAAAAGGTGTTGAGTTGCAGCAGATGAATGTTGCAATGAATTTCAAGTTGTTTGTGACTATTGACTCGACACAAGGGCGCCCAGTTGATAAGATCCAAGCAGTAAAATTGGCTAGTGAGTTGGGCATTGTTGTTCAGAATGAGTTGCCTTGCCTTCAACATGTCAGACAGTTGAAGGAAGACAACTTGTTGTAAAATATTTTGGATAAAGTTTCGGTATTATTTCAATTCATTTCATTATAAGTATTCCAATTTTACTTAACTAAATTAATAACTTATCTAATACGTGTTTTCATAGATGAAACTCAATATTGTAGATATCGAGCAGCCTGAGGTTTTAAGCAGTGTCTCTTCACTGCTGAAACAAAGGCTAAAGGATCATCGCTATCGACTGCATAAGTATTATCAGTCTTTCCTTCCGATGAAGAGGCTAGGAGACATGTGCCGGAAAGGAAGACTAAAGAAAATTGGAATAAATTGTGTGATTATTGGGTTTTACGGCAGTTTAAGGTTTGTTTTCTTCTCTTCATATTTTTCTTCCATTAATTGTATTTATACATTTTATGACTAATTCTCTTAATTTAGGAAAAGTGTCAGAAAGCGAAGGCCAACAGAGCAAAAATAATAACTCCGCATAATACTAGCTCCAGATCATTTGTCCTTGTCCGACAAGAATTAGTAAGTATAACGTGTTTAATTTATTATTCTATTTTTTAATGCAATAAATTATAATTTCGTTAAATTTTATTTTAATTATTGTAGAGTCAAACACAACTCCACGGGCAACAATGTGATCGGATCATACTGTACAAGCACACACACTTCAAGGAAGGGTAAGGCTAGACATTAGAAGAGGCAGAAAATAATTATGTAAGTACAAATAAATTAGTATTATAATTTTACTTCTATATAATATTAACTAATAATTTTTAAGTTAACTGCATTTTCTTCTTTATATTGTAGATCAAGATGTAGGAGTTATTGCAGGCGTCATTGGCTGAGGGATATCAGCCCAGTGTCAATGACATTTATGACAATGTGCTTAGTACAGGATCGGGTTATATCAAAGGCCTTGAATATGGCCCTAAACCAGTTGGAGCCTTTCCTCCCGACCAGCATTATTGACAGCCCTTTAAGAGGAGAACCAGGTACTGAAAACAAAATTTGAATGTACATAAGAAAATTTAAATTGGGGACTAAAATAAATTAGCAAGCTTAAAAAATTGATTAAACAAATGTTAGGTTCTTCATATGTTAGTGCTAGTGACTCTGATTCAAACACTTAGTTTGTAAATGATGTAAATATTGTTTTATATATAATGCATTACATTTTATATGTTTATTCAATTTCAATTTATAATTATTTACAAAATATAAAATATGTCTTTAAATTTGTAATAAATTAAGTCATTATAAATTTAAAAATTAAAATTTGTTACTAAATACACAAGCTATCAAAAACAATTCGTCAAGAAAGTCTTTAAAATTGTAATAAATTTAAATAAATTCGTGTATAAACATTATAATAATTATTAATTTAAAAATTACATTTAGTCACTAAATACTATTAGCTACCAAATGAAATTCGTCACAAATACTAATTTACTACATATGAAAAACGTCGGTAAAATGTTTTTGCTACAACAGACATTTCGTAGCTAAATATGTTTTGCTACTAAAAATAAATCATCGCAAAACCATTTTAGTGACTAAAAATAATTCTTCACAAAAGTTTTTTACCTATGTTTCAAAAACGTCTATAAAAATATTTGCCTACAGGATAAATTAGTAGCTAAAAGTTTTTTGCTACCAAAACAAAATCGTCACTAAAAATAAATACCGACGTATAAGGTTTCGTGTGAAAAGACTTTTATTTACGAAATGTAAATCTCGCGCAAAACTGTTACCAATGTTTTTTTAATCGTCGGTAATATATTTTCCCGACAAATTTGTTTGTCATAAAAATGTTTTCGTGACAACTTCTGGTAAACGTCGCCGATGTTATTTTGCTACCAGAATTTCGTGATGATTTGGGCGATGAATTGAAATCGTTGCATATTACTAATTGCGACGATGTTTCCTTCTTTAGCGACGGTTGAAATCGTCGCTAAATACGTTGTTTGTTGTAATGACTGTACAATTTGAAATTCTAAAATTTTGTTTAAAGTTACAAATTGATTTACTCATGTCTTCAACCTTTTAAACCTCTTAGTAGTTACTTTTTGGTGAACCCTAGCGTCGTCTTCTTCAACGACTAAACCTAGAGTCATTTATTGATTTCATGGCCACTATGGCCAGTGAACCTCCTAGGGGGGTCCCCACTGGACCTCCCCGATCCTTTGCTAGTTTTTTCCAAAAACCAAATACATCTTTTGAGCCAAAATCCAATCTTATTAAGCAAGTAAATTTGTCAATGGAGTTCCTGCTCTTGAATATGAATTCGATGAATTTCAACAAATGATCGCCCCACATAAATTGAGCCTCGTAAGGAAATTCTCTTATGGGCGTCCCAAGATGGAGGAGGTACACAAGGAATTTGGAAAACTAGGTTTTCATGGAACCTACATCATTGGATTGATGAACCCTCGTCATATTTACATCCGTTTTGAGCTAGAGGAGGATTATCAACGGTGTTGGATTAAAACTTTCTGGAATATTGCGGGCTTTCCATTGAGAATTCTCAAATGGAAGCCAAGTTTTAAGTTTGAAGAGGATCCTCTGATAGGTCCTATTTGGGTATCTGTTTTTGATTTACCCATGGAATTTATGATTCCTGAAGTGATTTTCTCAATGGACACGGCCATAGGGCAACCTTTGAAGGTTAACAAGCCCACACTCAATCTCACACGGCCCTCGGTGGCTCATTTTTGTGTTGAAGTTAATCTCACGAGAGAATTTCCCAAATCAATCAAGGTAGGTATAAGGGGAAAAAAGCACGAGCAAGTATTTACGTATGAACATGTTCCATTATACTGTTTTAAGTGTCACAAAATAGGTCATATGGAAGTGGATTGTAGGAAGGGTATGCCTCCCCAATCGTTGAATAAGGAAGCATCTCACCAAGGACAGGCTGTTTTAAATAATAAGGAAAGAGGTCTCAAGCTACAGCCCCCAAAGGTGAAGTGGAAGCAACAATCAGTTTTGAATCACGGCGACAGTGGGTAGCCAAATTTGGGAGACCTGCACATTTCTTCCTCAGGACTTAGTGGCAAGGAGCAGACAGTGACTCTTGTTGACATCCAAACGGAAAAACCTGAAGTGGATATGATGGATAACCTAACAAAAATGGCCCCAATTCTAATGTTGCTGAGGATGTGCATGCATGTAACGTTATTAACACACTAGGCGTGAAAACTCCAACTCCAGTGCCGATTTCGATAACTGACCAGGTAGATTTGACGTCTCACAAGGTCCTAGAAGTAGTGGTAGAAGGCTTGGAAAAGTTGCAAGCCATGGCACCTTTGGCAACTCCTCACTTTCAACCGACGCGCAAGGAGCTGTCCCAATGCGAAGCTACTCTGTTTACTGTGGTTTCAGCTCCTTCAATGGTGTCCCTTGTGCCCCTCCATGGACGTAATGACTCTCAGCAAGGTTCACAGCTAGAGAATCAATTTGCGGTACTTCAAAATCCAACAACTTTGAATATAGACAATACGGAATGTTCTGAGGTACAATTGGATGTAGCAAGACCATGCACTGGAACAAAGGATTTTTCTCATGATGATGCTTTGCTGGGGTTGTCTTCTAACCCTGAGGCTTTCAGGCATGACATGGAGGAAGGAATTAGTTTGTTCGAGGGTGACAGTGATGAGGTATGGCTCACGGGGTCAAGTGCAAAGCAACGGAAACGTGGGCGGAAATCAAACGCTGAAAGATTGCAGGCGCAGGAGGGTTTGTCTCTTAGGTGCTCTTCCAGGTTACACTAAAATTTCTCTATTCTTTAATGATTAATCAATTAATCTGGAATATTAGGGGCATTGCTAACGAAGCTTCACGACGACGTCTAAAGAACCTACTTAGGGCTCACTCAATAACTTTTCTGGTTATTTTGGAACCCATGTTAGGGAGTAATGACCTAGATAGTATAAGGAGGGATTTAAATTTTGATGTATGCTTCAGGTCTTGTACGGATAACATTTTGGATTTTTTGTAAAAGTGACCATAATGTGGTTTTATTAGAAGAAATGGAATAGGTAGTGCATATGCAGGTGAACCATTCTATTACAGACAAAAGTTTTCTTATCTCTGCGGTCTATACCAAAAGTACAAGGGTGGGACGATGCTCTTTGTGGAATAACATGTCGTGGTTTCGGGAACTACACCAGGGGCTTCGTTGGATGGTTGGAGGTGATTTTAACATTATCCAAAACTTGGAGGAATACTCTAGCAGTTCGGTTCAGGACAGGGGGCTATGGAAGACTTCAATGATTGGATTGATTCTTGTTCTCTTTTTGAGCTACAGACTGTTGGCGATGTGCTTACTTGGGGAGGCACATGAAGCACTGGCTGGGTGAGTAAGAAGTTGGATTGAATACTATTCTTGCAGGAGTGGGTTGATCTCTTATCTGAATCTTCTATTCAACACCTAAATAGAACTACTTCGGATCACTGTGCTCTCTTGCATCAATTCAGTCCTTTTGTTGAAAGCAAACCAAAGGTTTTTTCTTTTTCAAAATATGTGGTTTTGAAGACTAGAGGTGATGGATATGATTAAAAATTCTTGGGATCAGCCTATTCAAGGTTACGGTATGCTTGCTTTTTCTTTAAAATTGCGCCGTTTGAAGGGGGTGTTGAAGGCTTGGAACAAGGAGCATTTTGGTGATGTTTTTGCAAATTTTAAGGCAGCGGAAGAGAGGGTTCGACAGCTTGAAATTCAATATGATACTTCACCTACTGTTGTTCATCGAGAGGATCTTCACAAGGCAAGGGCTATTTTGCTACAAAAACTCAAGGAGCACGATGATTATTGGAGGCAAAAAATGAAGCTAAAGTGGCTTAAGGAGGGTGATGCTAACACAACTTTTTTCCATGCCTCTTAAATGGAAAAAAGGTCTCGTTTGTGTATTCAGAAAATTCAGTCTAAAAATGGAACCTGGTTGTTTGGGAGAGAGGAGATCGAAGTGGAGGCAGTACAGTTTTTTGAAACTTTGTTAAAGCAGGAAACTGTGACAGCTAATAGGCATGCGCAAGAGGTCTTCCTTCAACACATCCCATCTTTGCTCATGGAAGAAGATAGAGCTCAATTGTTGAGGAGTGTGGAGTTGGAGGAGATTCACCGAGTTGTGTTTGACTTGGACCCTTCAAGCACGCCGGGCTCGGATGGTTTTAGAGGTGAATTTTTTAAACGGTGTTGGGACGTAATTTGCTTGGATTTATTAGGGGCATGCCAAGAGTTCATGTTGGGGATACCGATCCTAAGGGCAATAGCTAGTACTCTCATAACCTTAATACCAAAAAAGGCTTCATACACTACTTTTTCTAATTTTAGGCCGATCAGCCTTTGTAATTTTATTATTAAGACCTTCTTTGTGATCTTGACTGAGACAATAAAAGGGTTCTCTATAAGTTGATCTCAGAGGAGCAATCTACATTTTTATCAGGGCATGACATTACTGACAATATCTTGCTCACTCAGGACCTCTGTCAGTTTTTGAAACATAAAGTGGCGGGTGGCAATATTGTATTAAAGCTTGACATGATGAAGGCTTTTGATAGGGTTTCTTGGGAATTTTTGGAGAGGTTGTTGGAGACTTTCGGGTTCCCTAGCTTATTTGTTCGTTTGATAATGACTAATTTGCAAAGTTCTTGGTTCTCAGTCCTCGTCAATGTTTCTCCTACAGGTTTCTTTCAGGCTTCAAGGGGAATTAAGCAAGGGGATCCAATCTCTCCATATTTATTCATATTAGTCTCAGAGGCTCTCTCTCGAAGGCTGAAACAGTTAATGGAAGAAGGTCTGGTAGCGCGCTATGGTACTCCAGCGGGTTCCCTACCTGTTTCTCATTTGTGTTTAGCAGATGATTTAGTGATTTTCACGCGAGGGCTGAGACGATCACTGCAGCACCTAAATGAATTTTTCACAAGCTATGAGGAGGCTACTGGGCAAAAAATTAATCGGCACAAAGTATCTTTCTTATTGCGGAAGATTGTAAGCCTCGTATAGTGCGGAATATTGTGGACATCCTTGGAATGCAAAGAGGCGTTTTTCCTTTTACTTATCTTGGTAGCCGCATTTTTTTGGGCAGAAAAAAGATGGCTTTTTTCCAATTTCTACTTGATACATTGGACAGGAGATTGGGGAATTGGAAGAATAAATTATTGTCGCAGGGAGGGCGACTACTACTCATCAAACACGTCCTCTCCTCCATACCATTGCATATGTGGGTAGCTATTGATCCTCTGAAGTCAGTGATTGGGGCTATTGAAGCTAAATGAAAAAAGTTCTTGTGGGGTAGTTTCGAAGGTGAACAAAGACGGCATTGGAGGTCTTGGGAGAATGTTTCTAAAAAAATTGAAGAAAATGGCCTCGGTCTCTGAAAATTTGATGACATTATTGAAGCTTTCTCAGCTAAGTTATGGTGGAAGATGAAGCATAGTGTAGGTTTATGGTCGAAATTTATCAAATCCTTGTCTCCTCTCTCACGTAAAAAAACAACGTGGAAGCGAGTTGCTTCGATTGATTTTAAGGCATCACAAATTGTGAAAGTCCTAGTTCGTAGAGGTGATAGATCTTTTTGGTATGATAATTGGTCACCTTTGGGGGTGATATGGGATTTTCCACGGAATGTGACGCCTCCTTTTCCAAATTTTTCAATACAGCAATTCTTTGAATTTTGGGAGCAGTATAGATTAGAGCTTCAATTACTTTTATCTGATACAGCTGTTGACACTTTGATGGACTTGGAGCTGGATTTTGAGGAAGGGGACGATCTATTGATTTGGCAACCTACAATAACGGGTCAGTTTACGATAAAATCAGCCTATGAATCCTTGCACAAACCTCAGCAATAACATGACGTTGCAAAGATTTTATGGAATCGGATTATTCCTTTGAGGATATCGCTTTTTATGTGGCATATGTACAACTAACTACTACCTTTTCTAGATGTCCTGTGTAAGTATGGTTTTGCCCTATGCCCTTTACGTTGTCTTTTATGTTTTGTGCATGCAGAAACCATACCATGTGTTTATTGGATGTCCGAAGGCTATCGAAATTTGGAGATATTTTGCTTCCATTTTGGATTTACCTTTTTAGCCCTCCTTAAACGTTTGGCTTTTGGTGCAAGCTTGGTGGAGGAATGGAAATTTGTCTTCAGCCCTTAACGCAATACGCATGACTGTACCTTTTTTTAGATTCTATGGGAGTTATGGAAGGCTTGGAATAAATTCTTTTTTTAGCAAGAAAAAAGCTCGTTGTCACACATAAAGCAAGCCGTCAAGGTCCACTTGGTAGGGATGTTGCGTGTTGAAAACTTTAAGGTAAAGTCCGAAGTTGAATTCTAAAAAATTGAGGTGCTGTTTAGAGTGAAATTGTTACACCGAAGCTCACGTTTGGTTCGCTGTGTGAGTTGGAAGTCGAAACCAAAATTTGATATTGTTTTAAACACGGATGGATCAGCCTTGGGATCGCTAGGACCATCTGGTTGTGGTTATATCATTTGCAATGCTGGAGGAAGATTTATTTTTGGAGAAGCAAGATTCATAGGCGTCCAGACTAGTTTCGAGGCAGAGGTTACTGGTCTTTTACATGGGGTGCGAAGGTGTGAAGAGTTGGGACTTCAAAATGTGCTTATTCAAACTGATAGTAGCGTCTTTGCCCTACTCCTATATCAACAAGAGAATTATCCTTGGCGATTTTTGTCGGTCTTGCAGGAGATTTCAAACATTATGGGAAGATGACATTATAGCATTATTCATGTCTTCCGGGAGACCAATGCCCTTGCGAATTGCCTAGCGCGCATTGGCTCCTCTGGCTCATCTAGCGTTTTCCAGGATGTTTTTGCATTGCCATCTACTGCGAGACGGTTGTTGGTTTTAGATAAGCAATTCTTTCCTTACTTGAGAGTTTCATAGATGTTTTCCATTATTGGGTAAGTCTTAAGCATTGTCCTTGTACCCTTTTTATTTCTATTAATAAATTGGGTTTCATCCCCGCCAGGTTCTGCCCTGGTCAAATTTAAAAAAACCTCTTAGTAGTTTTATGAGCTAGCTTATTGATGCACTTCTAAGCCAATTTATCATCTTTTTTATTTGGGGGTATTTATAGAATTTAAGAACTTACTAGGTCTCTAACTTGTACCTTTTTCTTGATTGCTCTAGCAGAAGTTTAGATGAAGTCTTGATTCATCTTTGCCTCCAATCTTTCAAACCTTTTAGAAATTATATGAGCCAGATTATTATTGCATTCCCAAGACATTTTTTACTTTCTTGAGTTGGGGGCCTTTATGGGAATCCAAGTGGTTATTTGGTCAATAGAAAGCGATATAAAGATCTATTAAAGAGATGCCCATACTATGCCCATACTAGTTATACATCAACTTTGCAACCTTATTTAGTGAGAAATATTTGGATAAGAACATCTTCAGTAAATTATCCCATATGATGAAGTTTGATTTAATCTCAAACTTTGATTTAATCTCAAACTTTGATTTAATCTTATAGAGGAAATAGAAACAACCTAAGTTTGATAGCTACTTTAGTATCTCCATTAACTTTAAATGTGTTACATATCTTCAAAAAGCTATGCATTTTTGCATCATCATCCTTATCTTTTAATCCATCAATCTGCATGAAATGTTGTAACATTAAGATGAATTTTGATTTAATCTCAAAGTTATTCAATTTGATAGTCAATCTTACTATATTATATCGTGCTCCTATTAATGATGGAATCACGTAGTCCAATATAGTCATATACTCTCCTTTCATTAGGTTAGGTTTTTGATATACTTGGGTTATTGAATTTTTTTATCTCTCTCAATATTTGTAGAAGTTTCTTTTTGATATTTGGATCCTCTTTAAAAAGGTCATAAGAGTTGCTCCTCTTTATGAACCAAATGGAGCACATTAAAACTAACTGTGGAAAATAAAGAAATAAAATAAAATAAGAATATAAAAAATTGAATAGATGACTAGATTATTAGTTATTGAGTCTTTTTAATGACACTAATTCCTAAAACAAGCAAAAACTTGATTATTGTTTTCTCTATTATCCTTGCACAAAACTACATATAAGTGGACCAATCATTTTGTATTAGTAAGGTGATTAAGTAAATGTCCATCCCATGAGAAAAAGTACTACTACTAAATTCAACCATCCTATTATTATCTAGCCAATAATAAAGTGGTAACTAATTAATTGAATATAAATTTAAAATAAACTAATGGATTAAATTTCCACCAAAAGCAATCTAACAAGTAATCAATAAGAAGAATCAAATGATAATCATATAGAATATAATATCAAATGATTTAGTTGTCTATACATTTTATTTTTTAAATAAGTGGAATATGTAATGAATTGCCACTTCCTAGTAGATAGCCATCTATCCCTAGAATGGTTAACCAATATCCCTATCTGATTAATATATCTAAAAATGCCTTAAAATTTTTGAAATCTTATAAAAGGCCA
>JAOTJB010030469.1:0-10439 GCA_027123815.1 Erythroxylum minutifolium
GAATCGTTATGCTTGTAATAGATAAAAATAGGTATACGTTGTTTTTACCTATTCCTTAAAATATCAGAATATCTATTTTTGATGATTACTTATTCTCATAATGGTTTCTAACCAAACGCAGGCTTAATAATATGCTAGAAATATGTTAGAAATAGAATAGCTATTCCGTTGAACCAAACATCCCGTTAAGGATGCCAGATGAGCAATTGACATTGCCAGAAATGTTTTTAAAGGAGGGTTGTCCCCATTGTGCTTTGCCACCGCCTCGACCATGAGAGGTGTGGTTTGTAGTAGAGAAAGCAACAAGAGTATAGTCCAATGATGATGGTGTATGGAAGGATAGAAGGCGCTGCTCATGAACTCAAAGTTTTGGTTTGAGCTCGGGAAAGGTAACGGAGTCTAGAAAATTTTCGATTATCATTATAAACGACTTAAAATCCACTAATATTCCATTTAACATGAAAAGGACAAGGTTGACATCTGAGATGTTATGACCAATCGCGACAATTTCTTCAGTAATGATGGAGATGACGTCGAGATAAGCGATTATGGTGTCAGAGCCCTTCTTGATAGTGTGAAGTTTTTGATGAAGGAGGGATTGTTGAGAAGTAGACTGGAGCACGAAATGGTCTTTAAGACCAACCCAGAGAGAGCGAGCCGTGTTGCGGTCAAGGGCAAGTCTTAGGGTGGAGCTTGAGAGAGATTCGATGAGAAAACAGTGCATGAGTTGGTCATGTTTTTTCCATTTGATGCAATCTAGTGAAGGAGGGTCTGCTTTTGTCGGAGATAAGATTGTGTCGTCGACATAACTCATCAGATCAGAGGTAATGAGGATTGTGTTAATTTGATTTCTCCATACCAAATAGTTTATGGAGTCTAGTTGTGTAATCATAAAATGTGTGACTTGGTTGAATGGTAAGGTAGGTAAATTGATTTCTGTCATAGGTGTAAGTGGGAATTCTTCACGGTTTGAGTTGATTCTAACAGTGTTTATTATGTGGCTAAAGATTTTGGTATGTTGCTAGGTATGTTTTGCTCTAGTTTTTTGTAGTTGAATCTAAAGTGTTGTATGTATGAAGTGATTGGGATTAGGATTGGGATAATTTGTAATTGAGTTTGTGGAGGTTTCAGTGAGCGTGTATAGTGAAATTAAGGAATTGGCTAAATGGTATTGTTTAGGTGTGTTAAGAAAAAGGACTAGCGTCTGTTGTGTTTCTACAGTGTTGGTGGACTGAAAAAAAAAGAGAGGAGGAAGGCATTAAGAGTTAGGTGTGAACTTTGATACCATGAAGAACAATATAATGTAAAGAAGTTGTGTTGTATTTCAGTGTTTAATGTTATACAATGTGATATGTATTTATAGCACTAAATGAGGTAAGATGAATTAATTTAGAATTCTAAACTAAATGATAAGCTTAAATAAAGATTACAATAGATTAGATATGTACACGTGAATAATGTCAAATGAGACAAGATATGACAGATAATCTGTTGAGATGTTATCAAGTTGGGTGCTTTTGTTTATATGGTGCAAAATATAATCTTATGCATTTGATTGGTGGAATGGTTTTGGCTTTGATGCTACTCTACCATAATTGTTTGTGTGAACAATTATTAAATGATGCAATCTTATAAATGTAGTTAAGGAACTGAATTGCCTAACTAAAAGAGATGAGAACTTCATTTGTGAATTATGGATAAGGAATATAAGGTGCCCACTTTAAGATGAGAACTAAATTAGTGTACATTTGCATGTCCACGTAGATGCATTTCAATGTGAATCTTCGTCTATGTTCTTTCTCGTTCATGTCCTCTTCCGCTGCTTTCTTTGCAAAACAGTGAGAAAGATTGTTTCTTTGGATAAACATATAGTTATGTCCGCACTATCTTGAAAGCCAATGCATATGTCTTTATCTAACAATTCTCCAATTTGAGTGCCAAAGTCGACTTACTATTGAGGATCCTATGACTGTTGAATATATCACATGTTACATTGCCAGTTTACAATAAAAGATACATAAGGCGATGGTGTGAGACCATTCACACTCATAAAATTTTAACTTCTTTCGATCAATAACAAATTACTAGAAAGATATAAATGACGACAAAGAAAAATTGGAGACAAAATTTTATTAACAAGAAATCTACCAAAGTCAATAATAACAAGAAACAAGTGTTTAAGTTTTCAAATAAAAAATACTACATAAAACAACCATAACTAAAATTTTTTCTCTATAAATTGGTATATATATACACACATATACATATATTATTCTTAAACAAATTATAGAAATCAAATTTTAATAAAATTAGATTTGATGAAAGTTATTTAGACTTTAAAACTCCTTTATCATAGTGTGTTTTTGTCTCATATAATTTCTATTTCTTAAACTTATCTTTAATTCTTAAAAAGATAAGACTTTACATGCACATTTTATATGAGTTTCTGTTCACCATTGACATAGGTCTGTGCCTCCCAGAGATAGGCATGTACTCTAAAAAATAACTTCAACTCATCAATCTTTGCCTCAAATTTGCCTGAATTTCATTTCTTTTGATCCATGAAGACGGCTAATACTCCTAAAGTCCAAATTTAGCGCTTTTTCTCAGGCTAACATCTAAAAAATGAGACTGAATTATAACAATCTCCCTTTACAACCCATTTCGGAGGAGAAATCTACCACCCCATTAATCACTTAAAAGTCATCCCGACGAGCTTACTATAAGCTCAAGCTTACTTATGGGAACCACCTTCGTTAGCTTGTCAATACCATATTTATCCATATGAATCTTCTTCAACTTTATTAGTTGCTCGTCAACTACAGACTGCAACCAATGATACCTCACATCAATGTGTTTAGTGCTGAAATGATACATAAAACTTTGTTTAAATCTATAGCACTTTGATTGTCACAGAAGACTATGTACTCATCTTGTTTCACATCCAATCCTTGGATGAATTACTTAAACCAAAGCATCTCTTTTTTCAGCTTTCACAGCTGCAATATATGATGCCTTAGTAGTAGACAAAATATACATTTCTGCAACTTAGATTGCTAAGAAATAGCTCCCCCCACAAATTTGAACAAATATCATAAGGTTAACTTTTTGTTATTAAGATTGCTAGCTATATCAATATTTGTGTATCTTTCTAAAATTGACTCACCACCTCCAAAACTCAAACACAATATAGAAGTGCCCTATGAATATTTAAAGATCAACTTCACTGCTTCCCAATATATCTTTTCTAGATTGGATAAAAATCTACTCATTAATCCAACATTGTGTGCAATGTCTAGTCTAGTGCTTATCATGACATACATCAATGAATCGATAGCAAAAGGGTATGGAATAAATGACATACACTCTTTCTTCTTTTCAGGGATAGGACAAGCTCTCTTGCTCAATTTGAAATGAGCTGCTAATGATGTAATCACTGGCTTGGCATACTTCATACTAAATCTCTCAAGCACCCGTTCAATATATTTCTCATATGACAACTACAACTTTTCAGCCTTCCTGTCGCAAATGATCTCTACACCTAAAATTTATTTTGGAGGACCCAAATCTTTTATATAAAAGGCGTTCAACAAGTCCTCCTTTAACTTACAAATTATGCAATTATCTTGTCCTATTATTAATATATCATCCATATACAAAAGAAGCATAATGAACTTACCACTAGGGAATTTTTTGAAATACATATAAGGATCAGCTAACTTTGCATTATAAACGAATCAAATTTCTTATACCACTTATTTGGTGCCTATTTGAGCCTATAAAGATTGTTCTTAAACTTGCATATTAAAACCTCTTTCCCTTTGACTTTGAACCTTTTTGGTTGTTCCATGTAAATCTCCCCATCCATATCGCCATGTAAGAAAACAGTTTTTACATCGAGCTTACTGAGTTTAAAATCCAAACTAGCAACTAGTCTCAATACTGTGTGTATTGATGTCATCTTGACTACTAATAAGAAAATCTTGTTTAAATTGATACCCTTCTTTTGATTGTAAACCTTCACCACCAGTCTCGCTTTGTACTTTACCAGCTTATCACCATCTTCTTGATCTTGAACACCCATTGATTCTACAAAGCTTTCTAGCTTTTAGAAAGCTTC
This sequence comes from Erythroxylum minutifolium, assembly GCA_027123815.1. Classification (NCBI taxonomy): domain Eukaryota; kingdom Viridiplantae; phylum Streptophyta; class Magnoliopsida; order Malpighiales; family Erythroxylaceae; genus Erythroxylum; species Erythroxylum minutifolium. The sequence continues at coordinate 4,121 of JAOTJB010030469.1, forward strand.
ACTAACTCATAGGTCTTATTCTTCTTCAATGAGTCCATATCCTCTTACATGGTCTTGAGTCAAGAGTCTTTGCCTTTAAGTGATTACACTTCTTGGAAGTTCTTTGGCTCCCCTTCAATAGTGACGATGAGATATTCCTAACTTGGATATCTTGTTGAAGGTTTATTATGTCTAATTGACCTTCAAAGTTAAACTTTTCCAAAGTTTAGCAAGTTGGTCCCCCTACTCACGATGCTTATCGACCTCTTCAACATCACCCACAGGATGTGTCTCATTTGACTCATCACCATCATTGTTGGACCCTGAACTTTTCTTGAAAGTTAGAATTATTAAATGAGAATTTTTTGGTGTTTAGTCATGAGAAAAAATTAGAATTTTTGAATGAGAAATTTATGGAGTTTATTTATGACTATTTTTTTATTACATATGGTTGCATGGATTAAAAGGAAGAGTTAGAATTAAGTTAAGGAGTTAGAAGGTATTAGATTAGATATGGAAGGGTAAGTTTGGAAAGCTAGAAGTTGTCTTAAAATTTATAAGAAAAAAAGGTGAAGAAAGTCGTGTAAGAAAGATAGAAGTCGTAGAAGAATCTAGAAGAAACTAAAGAAAGAGGAAGAGAGTCGTGTAGGGGAGAGACATGTTTGAGAGGTTAGGAAAAAGAGAGAGTCATGTAAAATAAGAAAGAGAGAAATAAGAAAAATTTAGAAAGAAGTAGAAGAAGAGAAGCAAAAACCGAAACAGAAAAAGAAGAAGAAGAAGATTCAGCTGAGTTTTTTAGGTAACCTCTATCTTTTCTTCTTGTTTTGATAGAAGAAGGAAGTAGAGAAAATAGGTTTTATGTGCTGAAAATAAATAGAGAAAGAAGAGGAATAAGAGATTTATATTCTTAGATTTTTGTGAACTTTTAACTTGATCTTAGTTCTTCTAGTTAGATAAACTAAGAGTAGATTAAGTCTAAGCTTATTTTTAGATAATAGAGCTTTATGAAAGTTCTATTTGTGTGTGTTAATTAAATGAAAATATGGTTGTTTGAAGGGAACCAAAAAAGTCGAAGGCAAGAACAAGAAAAAAGACAAACTTGATCTTGGAGTTACAAGTAAATAAGTGGATAATATGTTTATAGTTTTTATAATGATGGGTTGTGTTATCTAATTTTGTGTGTATAAATGCTTGTTTTGAATCATTGTGAATGTGGAAAAAATATTTTGTGAGTTTTAACATCATGTTTGCTTTTGCAAGAATTCTGCTGCTTTGATGTTATTGAAAAACAGAAAATTTAAGAAGCATAAAAATATAAATATGATATGAAATATGTAAGCATTGAAAATTTTCTTGTGTGGGCAAGAGAGATACCATTCTGTTCATCACATGCATGTTGACCTAAAGCCTTCTCCCGGCTGCCTACTTGTGGCACATGAGCTCTGAAAAATGGACTCATTCTGTTCATCGTGTAAACTTCAATTTCGTAATTCTATTTTATGGGATTCTCTCGAGCCACATTGTCTGTGCATTTCATTGTGATTTGTTGAGCATGATATATGATTAAATGCTTTGTTTTAATGGTTGAAAAATACATGATATGATTTATGTGATAGCATATTGTTTATTATGTGTTATGTGAGCTGGAATTGTGGTTGTGTTAAAATTTTCTAGATTAAAGTGCTATATATGTATATATATGTGCTTGATTGTTTGTGGCTCATCACCAATGGCTATAAGCGTATTAGCCACTAAGCTTCACAGCTCACCCCATCATTTTCCACTCCTTAGGCGCAGAACAAGCAGATCAATAGTGAACTTTGCAAAAATTTCTGCAAATCTCCAAGAAATATTTCATTTGTAACTAAGTTAGTCTGGATCATTTTTGGTAGCTTTACAAGTATGTTAAGCACGAGCATTCATGATTGTAATTTTTGTATTATGCTACTGATGTGGCTTTTTTTTGTAATTGGAGCAATGTACACACTATGTTTGTTTGAGAAATGAATGACAGTAAGGGTTGAAGAATTTCTCTTCTGTTCATGTTCAAATCCTCTTCTCTGTTAAGTTGTTTCTGAAGTAAATTGTTTAATGGGAGTTTTGTATGTATGGTTTATGTTTGTTGGATTTGGGTCTTGTGATTTTCTGTAGGTGAATATTAACAGATGAGAGGAATAAGAGAATAAGGGGATAAAAATGTATTCTGAAACTTCAATGAATAAACTATATTGATCTAGGCAGGATTTGATAAAAGTGTCTCATGAAAGTTGTAACTCTTTCTCTTATCTTTCTAACGACATAAAGTTTATAATTTTTGGACTTCGGGATCGAAAGTTATAATGATTTGAAGTAGGAGTGTGCAGATAAGAAAGTTGCGATCTTGCACAAGTATGATCACGACGAACCTCACTATTCACCAAAAGCCGCGATCGTGCATAAGCACGATCGCGACTCCCCCCTCTCACGGCTGTGACTTTTGTTCTCACGATCGTGACATTTTGGTATCACGCCCGTGATTTTTTTTAATTTTTTTGTTTTTTTAATTTTTAATTTTATTTCTTTGTTTGTTTATTTGTTTTTACTCTCACCAAGAAATTTTATTCCTTTTATCTTGATGTTTATTATAGATATATTTTTTTAATTAAAAGTTCCCTAATTTTGGTGCCTTGTCGTCACGAAATAGGAATTGAGACCCGAGGCCAACAATCATATTGCCTCTGATCATTATCATCCTATGCTAGATCATATACTCCTTCACTTACAAGTTAATCCACAAAAGTTAGAACAGGGGTAGAATCCACAATACGAAACAACAAATTGCTAAAAGTAGTAATGTCCTCTTTGATGCAATCCACACCCATCTCATGCTTGTAGAAGATTAAGTCCTTACTTTTAACAAGCTTCCACTTCTTTGGTTTATAAAACTTATTTCCAAACTCCTCAACACTATATCCAATAAACATATAAGGATTAGTCTTGGAATATAGTTTTGATCTATCCTTTAGCAAGTGTTTAAATACCTTGTATTCATACACCTTCAAATATGAATAGTTTAGATCATTCCCTTTCTACAATCTCAAGAATGTGAAGCTCTAAAAGGCTTAAAAGAGTTATGTTGATCACATATACAATGGTTTTGATTGCCTCACCGAAAAGGACTTGGGTAATTTTGACATTCAAAGCATACTCCAAACCTTCTCCATAATAGTTCAACATTATTATGTTGTAGGGTACTATGTTTTATCTTCTCAGGCCTTATGCCATATCTCGTATAGTATTCTTCAAATTATTTGGAGGTGTACTCTCCTCCATTTGTTAGTTTAAAGACACTCAAATTTTCTTTTTATCTCCTTTTCCACTATGATGTGAAATTTCTGAAAGGTCTCATACACTTGAATTTTTGTTTTCAGTATGAAGACCCAAATCTTGCTTTTAGCATCATTGATAAATGTATAAGAACAGTTGTTAGCTCCTAAAGACTCGATCTTTATAAGACCACATACGCCGAAGTGCTCCAACTCTAACTTCATCTTCCTTCTAGTAAACCTTTTATATAATGAAATATGATGTTGCTTTCCAGGCCATATAATAATCATAGGTGTTGAGAGAAACCATAGTCTTCATAGGGATAAATGATTTTCTAGCTAGCAACTTGATCTCCTTCTCTCTAATATGTCTCAATCTCAGTGCGATAAGTTTAGTGAACTGTTTTCTTAAATGACATGTAATTATCTAACACATACCTTCATGTGTGTCTTATACAAGATGCATTACAATTCATCATGAGTAACTGTCAATGTTCCTTAGACAACTTTCACTTTTCATCAAAAAAATGTGTTGATATCCCTCTTGTTCAAGTACATTTGTAGATAACAAATTAAGATGCAAGTTTGGAACATGCTGAACACCTCTTAAGTTTAACATGCACCCAACATCAGTTTGAACTTGAAGGCCACTCATGCTGATAATGCTAGTGGAGCTCTAATTGCCTATCTTCACACTTCCAAAATCATCACTCCTGTAGTTGGAGACATACTTTCTCTTTAGAACATAATGGTAGGACGCCCTTATAATAACAAGTCACTTCGAATTTAAGTGACTAATATAGAGACACTCATTGGTTACACAAGATACTTTATCATATATGTTTGATGTCATTATTGCAGTGTTATTGTTGTCTCCATCCTTCTAGCTTTCTTGTTTCTTTTGGTTTATCTTTCAATTGTAGCGGAACTTTTTTATATGACCAGGTTTGATGCAGTAGTGACATTTTCCGATCTCTTTATCATCTCTCAACTTTAACCTATTCTTCGACTTGCCTTGCCCTTTGGGACCTCTGCTATTGCTTCTTCCTTTGTTTTTTTACCATAATATCCCGCACGTAGTTAACACTGTTCTCCTTCCTCCTAATCTCTTCATTGAACATTATCTCTTTAATCACATATAAAGAAAGCACATTATCTAAAGCGGGGTTATTGATAATCATAAGCAAAGTTTCTGAACTATCTAGCAAAGAACTCAGTAGGAGCAAAGCTTGCAATTTATCATCGAGGATGATCTTCGTCGCAATCAACTTGTTAATGATATCCTAAAAATGGTTGAGATGCTCTAAAACCAATTTTCTAGCCTTTAACTTTCAAGTTTGCAATCTTTTTTAATCAAAGAAGCTTTGTTGTGAGTGGTCTTCCTCTTCTAAAGACCCTCCAACTTTTTCTCACAGCTTATAAGGATCTGTCTTTTAGAATACATGGTTGAATATACTAATATTAATCCACTGTCTAACAGTTCCTAAGGTCTTTCAATTCATCTTCTCCCACTCTTTATCTATCATCTTCTTTGGTTTAGACGGGACATCGTATTTTACACTTCTATCCACATTGATTGGATTGTAGAGATCCTTTCAATATAGGAGATCTTCTATCGTAGGTCTCTAAATCAAGTAGTTGCTCGATATCAATTTCATCATAAAGTTGTTATCATTCTCTATACCTATGGATTTGATACCACTTGTTAGGGCTCCAAGTAATAAAGCGCGTAAAATCTTCAAGTTCACTAAACCAATAATAAATTACTCAAAATATGTAGATGATGACAAGAAAAATTGGACACAGAATTTTACTAATAATAAATCTATCAATTTAATAATAGCAAGATACAAGCATTAAGGTTTCGAGTAAAGAACACCTCATAAAATAACCATAACTAAAGCTTTAATAGCTCTCTCAAAAACTCCTCTTTAACCTCTAAAATTGAGTACAATATATATAAATATATACCGATACTACTCTTAAACAACTCCTATAAATCAAATTTTAATAAAACTGTAATTGATGAAAGTTATTCAAACTATAAAACTCTTTTATCATCATATATTTCTGCCTTATATAACTTCTGTATCTCAAATTTATCTTTAAATCTCAAAAGGATAAAATTTTACAAGAAAATTTCTGGACAAGAGACTGTGAAGTTATCAACTAGTGCTTTGCTCGAAGTAAGTCATTTGCCTTCACACTTATATGTGTGTACTATAAAATTGTGATCAAAAATATCACTTGATGGATTATATCATTTTGTACTGATTCATGTCCTACGTGCACCTTCTAATGATTTAGATTCTCTTTCGCATCAGCATTCATAGTTTGTTTACCATACATATATTAGAATAAAAGGAATATGAGCTCAAAGTGAGGTGATATTATGATCTTATTTCCAAATTTCATGTTTAAATTGTTAAAAATAGCAACCAATTACTGTTCATTGGAAGGATATCTCTGGCAACTTGAAAGGTAATAAAGTAATTTATTACCTAGCAAGCCTTTAAATGTAGTGTTGTCTGCTCTCAAGGGATCATCTATAGGTTACAGCTCCCAAAGTTGTCTTAGGCTATGTTTGGTTGGAAGTAAGGTTTTTAATAGAATGAAATGATTTATAATGTAATGAAATATAAATACATGTAATATTAGAAAATTGTTGTTTTGGAAGGATGAAATGATTCATAATATAATATAGTGAAATGTTATTTGAAAGAAGGGTTCATAATGTAATATAGTAAAATATTGTTTATCATTTTACATTCCATCCTAAATCCCTCAAATCAGAGGTAACTTATTTTTACCGTTTAGCATAGAATGAGATGTAACGTGAAACTCTCCCCTTTCATCCTATTCCATTATAAACTCTCCTCCCAAATGATAGAATAATATTACATTATATTACATTTCATTAATAACCATCCAACTAAATATAGTCTTAAGCGAATAAGAAGAAGGCAACGATACTCACATGTCCCGCTTGAGCAGGGTATGAGGAGGGTAAGATGTACGCAGTCATGCCCATATCT
>JAOTJB010030497.1:0-10439 GCA_027123815.1 Erythroxylum minutifolium
GCACGATCGGTAGGCATCTTTGTTGGGCAAAATAGTCCTTTGGAACACTTTTGGTAGGCAAAACAACCCGTTGGCACGTTTGCTAAGCACATTTAGTGGGAAAAATAGCTCATTGGTACACCTTTGGTGGGCAAAACATTCCTTTGACACGATCCCTAGCCACCTTCCGCGGCCAAAATAGCTAGCTGGCTAGCTCAATAGGCACCTTCTATGTGAAAACAACCTGTTGGCACGTTTGGTAGGTACCTTTGGTAGGGAAAATAGCCCATTAGCATACCTTTGGTGGGGCAAATAGTCCATTGGCATAGTCGCTAGGCACCTTTAGTGGGAAAAAAGTTTGTTGGGCACTTTCGGTGGGAAAACAGCACTTTAGCACACCTTTGGTAGGAAAAAGATCCCGTTGGCACACCTTTGCTGGAAAACAGTCTATTGATATGATCGCTAGGCACCTAAGTAGGGAAAATTGTTGGTTGGGTGTCTTTGGTGGGAAAAACAACCTTTTGGCACAGCTTCAGTGTACAAAACAGCCTATTAGCACACCTTTCGTGGACAAAATAGCCCGTTTCCATAGGCCCTACGCACCTTTGATGGAAAACACGACTCATTGAGCTTCTTTGATGGGATACACAGCTCGTTGGCACACTTTTGGTGGGCAAAACAACCCGTTGGAAAACCTTTGATGGGGCGAATAGCCAGTTGGCATGATTGCTAGGCACCTTTGGTAGGCAAAACAACCCGTTGGGCACCATCGATGTGGAAAACAGCTCGTTTGCACACCTTCTATGGGCAAACAACCTGTTGGCATGCTCGCTGGGCACTTTTGATGAGCAAAATAGTACATAAGGAAACTTCAGTGGGAAAAACAACACCTTTTATGGGCAAAATAGCCTATTTGAACACCTTCTGAGTGTAAAATAGCCCGTAGGCACGTCTGTTAGGCACCTTCGATGGGAAATACAGCCCGTTGGCACACCTTTGGTAGCAAAATTAGTCCATTGGCATACCTTTGGTGGGAAAAACACCACGATCGCATGGTCACTAGACATCTTTAGTGGGCAAAATAGGTCGTTGGCACGTTCACTTGGCATCTTTGAAGGGCAAAACAGTCGCCAGGCACCTTTGGTGGGAAAAACAGCCCATTGGTACATTCGTTAGGCCCCTTCAGTGGAAAAAATAGCCCATCGACTCACTTCGGTGCAGTAAATAGCTCGTTGCCACGTTTTCTTGACACCTTTGGTGGGTAAAACAACACATTGGCACGTACGCTAGGCACCTTTGGTGGGAAAAGCAACCCGTTGGCACACCTTCGATGGGGTAAATATTCCGTTGGCACGATCGCTGGGCACCTTTGGAGGGCAAAATAGTCCTTTGGGCACCTTCAGTGAGAAAACAGCCCGTTGGCACACCTTTGGTGGATAAAATAGCCCATTGCCACAGTCTCCAGGCACCTTCGGTGGTTAAAACAACCTGTTCAGCACCTTCGGCGGGAAACACAGCTCGTTGGCACACCTTTGGTTGGCAAAACAACTAGTTGGAACACCTTCGGTGGGGAAATAGCCAGTTGGCACGATCGCAAAGCACCTTCGGTGGGGAAAACAGCTCGTTTGTACACATTTTGTTGGCAAAACAGCCTTTTGGTATTCTCGCTAGGTACCTTCGGTAGGCAAAATGGTCTATAGGGCACCATCTGTGGGAGAAACAACCTGTTTGCACACCTTTGAAAGGCAAAATAGCATGCTGGAAAATCTTCAGCAGGCAAACAGCCTGTCAACACATTCGCGAGGCATCTTCAGTGGGAAATACAACTCGTTGGCACACCTTTGGTGGGAAAAATAGCTTATTGGCACACCATTGGTGGGAAAAACACCACGATGGCACAGTCACTAGACATCTTCAGTGGGGAAAGTAGGCGATTGGCACGTTCACTTGGCACGATCAGTAGGCATCTTCATTGGGCAAAATAGTCCTTTAGAACACCTTTGGTAGGGAGAACAACACCTTGGCACGCCTTCAGTGGGCAAAATAGCCCATTGGCATGTTTCTTAGGCAACTTCGGTGAGAAAAATATCCTATTAGCACATCTTTGGTGGACAAAACATCCCATTGGCACAGTCGCTAGTCACATTTGGTGGGCAAAATAGCCTGTTCACATCATCAATAGGCACCTTTGGTGGGCAAAACACTTTTGGCACGTTCACTAGGCACCTTCAGTTGGAAAAATAGCCCATTTGCACACCTTCAATGGGCCAAATAGTCCGTTGGCACGGTCTCTAGGCACCTTTGGTCCTAAAAACAGGCCGTTAGTGCATCTTTGATAGGCAAAATAGCCCGTTGGAACACCTTCGATGGACAAAACAGCCCGTTGGCACGTTCGCTAGGTAATTTCGATGGGAAAAACAGCCCTTTTGTACGTTTGCTAGGCTCCTTCGGTGGGAAAAACAACCTATTAGCACGTTCTCTAGGCACCTTCAGTATGAAAAACAACCAAACGACACACCTTCAGTGGGAAAAACATCCCATTGCCACGTTCGCATGGCATCTTTGGTGGGCAAAATAGCCCATTGGCACATACGCTAGGCACCTTCGATGGGAAAAATAGCTTGTTGGCTCACCTTTGATGGGGCAAATAGTCTATTGGCACGATCTCTAGGCACCATCGGTGGGCCAAAAAGTCCATTAGCCACCTTCAGTGGGAAACCCTTTGGTACATATTCGGCGGGCAGAACAGCCCGTTGGCAAACCTTTGGTGGACAAAACAGCCCGTTGCCACAGTCACTAAGCACCTTTGGTGGAAAAAACGACCCGTTGGGCACCTTCGATGGGAAACACAGCTTGTTGGCACACCATTGGTGGGTAAAACAACCCTTTGGAACACCTTGGGTGGGGCAAATAGCCAGTTGGCACAATTGCCAGGGACCTTTGGTTGGCAAAATAGCCCGTTGGTATGCTCGCTAGGCACCTTCGGTGGGCAGAGCAGTCCATTGGGCACCTTCTGTGGGAAAAACAAACCATTGGCACACCATCAATAGGTAAAATAGCCTAAAACAACCCATCGGCATGTTTGCTGGGCACCTAAGGTGGGAAAAACAACAGGTTAGTACACCTTTGGTAGAAAAAATAGCCCGTTGGCAGACCTTTGATTGGAAAAAAAGCACGGTCAAATGGTCACTAGACACCTTTAGTAGGCAAGATAGTCCGTTACCATGTTCGATTGGCACCTTTGGTTAGCAAAACAACCCATTGGCACATTCGCTAGGCACGTTTGGTGGGAAAAATATTTCGTTGGCACACCTTTATTGGGGCTAATAGTCTATTGGCAAGATCGGTAGGCAACTTCATTTGGAAAAATAGTCCGTTAGGTAAAATAGTCCATTGGGCACCTTTGGTGGGAAAAACAGCCATTTAACACACCTTCGGTGGGAAAAAAAAGCCCCTTGGCACACCTTTCGTCGATAAAACAACCCGTTGCTACATCGCTAGGCACTTTCAGTGAAGAAAACAACCTGTTAGGCACCTTCAATAGGAAACACAGCTTGTTGGAATACTGTTGGTGGGCAAAACAACCTATTGGAGCACCTTTGGTGGGGCAAATAACCAGTTGGCATGATTATTAGGCACCTTTAGTGGGCAAAACAACCCATTGGTCAACTTCGGTAGGGAAAACAGCTCGTTTGCACATCTTCTGTGGGCAAAATATCCTATTGGAACACCTTTGGTGGGCAAAACAATCTATAGGGCACCTTTAGTGGGAAAAACAACCCATTCACACACCTTTTGTAGGCAAAATATCTTGTTGGAAAATGTTCAGTGGGCAAAATAGTCTGTCGACATGTTCGCTAGGCACTTTCGGTGGGAAATATAGCCCTTTGGCACACCTTTGGTGGGAAAAATAGCCCATTGGTACACCTTTGATGGGGAAAACACCATGGTTGCACGGTCACTAGACACCTTGGTGGGCAAAACAACTGGTTGGCACAGTCAATAGACACCTTTGGTAGGTAAAACAACCTGTTGGCACATTCGCTACACACCTTCTATAGGACAAATAACTCATTAGCACACCTTCAGTGGAGTGAATAGTCCTTCGACAAGGTCGTTAGGTAGCTTCAGTGGGAAAAATAGCCTGTTGGCACACCTTCGATGGGCAAAATAGCTTGTTGGAATACCTTCAGTTGGCATAATAGCCCGTTGGCACGTTCATTAAACAATCTCGGTGGGAAAAACAGTCCGTTGGCACACCTTTGATAGGGCAAATAGTCCATAGGTAGGATCGCTGGGCACCTCGGTGGGCAAAATAGTCTGTTGGCCACCTTCAGCTGAAAAATAGCCTTTTGAAACATCTTTGGTATGGAAAACAGCTCGTTGGCACACCTTTGGTGGACAAAATAGCCCGATGTCATAGTCGCTAGGCACCTTCAGTGGAAAAAATGACCCGTTGGGCACCTTCGGTGGGAAACATAGCTCGTTGGCACATCTTCAGTGGGGCAAATAGTCTGTTGGGAAGATCATTAGGCACCTCAGTGCGCAAATTAGTCTTTTGGGGACCTTCGGTGGGAAAAATAGTCCTTTGGCACACCTTCGATGGGCAAAACAGCCTGTTGGCACACCTTTGGTGGACCAAACAGCCCTTATCACAATCGCTAGGCACCTTCGATGGAAAAAATAACCCGTTGGGCACTTTGGAGGGGAAACACAACTTGTTGGCACACCTTTGGTAGGCAAAGCAACCTATTGGACCATCTTCGATGGGGAAAATAGCCAATTTGCACGATTGCTGGGCACCTTTGGTGGGCAAAACAACCAATTGGGCACCTTCGGTAGGAAAAGCAACCCATTTACACACCTTTTATAGCCAAAATAGCCCGTTTGCATGCTCCTTAGGCATCTTTAGTGGGCAAAACAGTCTATAGGGCACCATCAGTGGGAAAAGCCACTCGTTGGCACACCCTTGAAGGGCAAAATAACCTGTTGGAACACCTTCGGTGGGCAAAATAGCCCATTGGCATGTTCACTAGACAACATATTGGCACACCTTTGGTGGGAAAAATAGCCCATTAGCACACCTTCGATGGGAAAAACACCATGGTGGCTTAGTCCCTAGACACCTTTAGTGGGCAAAATAGCTAGTTGATATGTTCGGTTGGCACCTTTGATGAGCACAACAGCAGCTAGGTACCTTTGGTAGGAAAAACAGCCTATTGGCATACCTTCCGTGGGTAGCACAGCTCGTTGGCATGATCAATAGGCATCTTCGTTGGGCAAAAAAGTCATTTGGAACACCTTCGGTAGGCAAAACAACCCGTTGGCACACCTTTGGTGGGTAAATCATCCCATTGGCATGTTTGTTAGGCAACTTCGGTGGGAAAAACAGCTCGTTGGCACACCTTTGGTGGGAAAAACATCCCATTGGCATAGTCGCTAGTCACCTTCAATGGGCAAAGTAGCCTTTTGGAACACCTTCAGCAGGAAAAACAACCTGTTGGCACACCTTCAATGGGCTAAATTGCCAGTTGGCACATTTGATAGGCACCTTTAGTAGGAAAAACAGCCTGTTGACACATATTTGGTGGGCAAAACAGCCTATTGGAACACCTTCGATGGGGCAAATAGACAATTGACACAATTGCTAGGCACCTTCGGTGGGCAAAATAACCCATTAGGCATGTTTGACTTGAAAAATAGCCCGTTTGCACATCTTCTGTAGGCAAAACAGCCTGTTGGAATGCTTGCCAGGTACCTTCGACGGGCAAAACAGTCGATAGGCACCTTCAGTGAGAAAAACAACCTGTTGGCACACCATCGATAGGCAAAATAGCCTGTTGGAACATTTCTGGTGGGCAAAACGCTTGTCGCCACTTTCGGTAGACAATTTCAGTGGGAAAAATAGCCCGTTGGCACAACCTCGGTGGGAAAAACGCCACAGTTGCAAAGTCACTAGACAGCTTCGGTGGGTAAGATAGCTGTTGGCACATTCGCTTGGCACCTTTTGTGGGCAAAATAGCTCATTGGTACGTTTGCTAGGCACCTTTGGTGGTAAAAACAGCCCATTAGCACACCTTCATTATGGCAAATGGTCGATTGGCACGATCGCTAGGCTCCTCAGTGGGCAAAACAGTTCGTTGGGCTACTTTGGTGGGAAAACAGTCCTTTGGCACACCTTCGATAGGCAAAAAAGCCCGTTGGCACATCTTTGATGGACAAAACAACCGCTTGCCACAATTGCGAGGCAACTTCGATGGAGAAAACAACCCGTTAGGCACCTTCGGGGGGAAACACAACTTTGGTGGGTAAAACAACCCGTTGGAACACCTTCAGTGGGGTAAATAGCCAATTGGCAGAATTGCTAGGCACCTTCGGTGGGTAAAATAGGCCATTGGGCACCTTTGGTGGGAAAACAACCTATTTTCAGACCTTCTGTAGACAAAATAGCCTGTTGGCAAGCTCGTTAAGCACCTTCAGTGGGCAAACAGTCCATAGGGCACCTTGAGTAGGAAAAACCACTCGTTGGCACACCTTTGAAGGGTAAAATAGCCTGTTGGCACGATTGCTAGGAACCTTCGGTGGGAAAAATAGCCTGCTGGCACACCTTTGGTGGGAAAAATAGCCCATTTGCACACCTTTGGTGGGAAAAACACCACGGTGAGGTCACTAGACACCTTCGGTGGACAAAATAGCTCGTTGGCACATTTGCTTGGCACCTTTGATAGGTAAAACAACCGCTAGGCTCCTTCGGTGGGAAAAATAGCCCTTTGGCACACCTTTAGTGGGCAACACAGCCCATTGGCACGATCAGTTGACATCTTCATTGATCAAAAGAGTCCTTTGGAACACCTTCGTTAGGCAAAACAACTCGTTGCCATACCTTCGATGGGCAAAACAGCCCTTTGGGATGTTTGTTAGGCAACTTCGATGGGAAAAACAGCCCATTGGCACACCTTTGGTGGGCAAAACATCTAGTTGGCAGGGTCACTAGTCACCTTCGATGGGCAAAATAGTCCTTTGGAACACCTTCGATAAGCAAAGTAGCCTATTTGAACACCTTCTTTGGGCAAAACATCCCATCGGCACATTCACTAGGCACCTTCGGGGGGAAAAACAACCTGTTGGTACACCTTTGGTAGGAAAAATAGCCTATTGGCACACCTTTGGTGGGATAAATACCACGATCGCACGATCACTAAACACCTTTAGTTGGCAAAATAAGTCGTTGGCACAGTCGCTTGGCACCTTTCACGGGCAAAACAGCTGCTAGGTAACATCAATGAAAAAATAACCCGTTCGCACACCTTCAGCGGGCAACATAGACCGTTGGCTCGATTGCTAGGCACCTTCGGTAGAAAAAATATCCCGTTGGCACACCTTTGGCAGGAAAACCATCCAGCTGGCATAGTTGTTAAACACCTTCGATGGGCAAATTAGCCTATTGGCATAGTCAATAGAAACCTTTGGTGGGAAAAACAACCCATTGGCATATTTACTAGGAAGCTTCTATGGGAAAAAACCCATTGGCGCACCTTCAGTGGGGTAAACAACCTGTCGGCATGTTCAGTAGGCAACTTTGGTGGGAAAAACAGCCCATTGGTACATTTTTGGAGAGGAAAACATTCTATTGGCGCATTAAAAAAACAACAGTCGCACGATCACTAGACACGTTTGGTGGGCATGTTAGCCCATTGTCATGATTGCTTGACAACTTTAGTGGGAAAAATAGCCCATTAACACGTTCCGTAGGTACCTTTGGTGGAAAAATAACCCGTTGGCACACCTTTGATGGGAAATACTGCCCATTGGCAGACCTTCTGTGGGAAAAGCACCACGATCATATACTCACTAGACACCTTCAGTGGGCAAGATAGCCTGTTGACACATTTTCTTGGCACCTTTGGTGGGCAAAATAGCCCATTGGCAAGGTCATTAGGCACTTTCGGTAGGCAAAACAACCCATTGGCAAGTTCATTAGGGACCTTCGGTAGGAAAAATATCCCATTGGCCACCTTCAGTGGGGCAAGTAGCCTATTGCCATGTTTGCATGGCACCTTTGGTGGGTAAAACAGCCCATTGCCACGCTTGCTAGGCACCTTTGGTGGGAAAAATAGCTCATTAGCACACCTTTGGTGGAAAACATGACCCATCGGTACCTTTGATGGGAAACACAACTCGTTGGCACACCTTTGGTGGGTAGAACAACTCGTTGGAACACCTTCGGTGGCAAAAATAGCCATTTGGCATGATTATTAGGCATCTTCGTTGGGTAAAATAGCCCATTGGGCACTTCAATGGGGAAAACAACCTGTTTGCACACCTTCTGTAGGTAAAACAACCCATTGGCATGCTTGCTAGGCACCTTCGGTGGGAAAAACAATACATAAGGCACCTTCAGTAGGAAAAACAACTAGTTCATTCACCTTTGATGTGCAAAATAGCCCCTCGACACGTTTGCTAGGCAGCTTTGGTGGGAAAAATAGCCCATTAGTGCACCTTTGGTGGGAAAAATAGCCCATTGGTACCCCTTTGGTGGGTAAAACAATAAGGCCACACGGTCACTAGACACCTTCTGTAGGCAAAATAGGCTGTTGGAACGTTCGTTTCCCACCTTTGATGGGTAAAATAGCCATTAGGGAACTTCGGTGGGAAAAATAGCCCATTCGTACACCTTCGATGGGCAGCATAGCCTATTGGCTCGATTGCTAGGCACCTTTGGTAGGAAAAACAACTCGTTGGCACACTTTTGGTCGGCAAAACATCTCATTGGCACAGTCACTAGTCACCTTCGGTGTGCAAAATAGTCCTTGGAACACCTTCAGTAGGCAAAACAACCCGTTGGCATACCTTCGAAGGGTAAAACTGCCTAACGACACGTTTGTTAGGCACCTTCGGTGAGAAAAGTAGCCCGTTAGCACACCTTTGGTGGGCAAAACATCCAGTTGGCATGGTCATTAGTCACCCTTGATGGGCAAAATAGCCCGTTGGCACAGTCAATAGACACCTTCAGTAGGCAAAACAACCCATTGACATGTTCGCTGGTAACCTTTAGTGGGAAAAACAGCCCATTGGCACACCTTTAGTGGGGTAAACAACCCGTCGGCACGTTCTCTAGGCAACTTCGGTGGGAAAAATAGCCCGTTGGTGCACCTTTAGTTGGAAAAAAGCCTGTTGGCACACCTTCAGTGGGAAAAAAACCACAGTTACGTGGTAACTACACACATTCGATGGGCAAGATAGCATGTTTCCATGTTTGCTTGACACCTTTCATGGGCAAAACGGCCCGTTGGCACACCTTCGATGGGGTAAATAGTCTATTGGCACAATCGCTATGTAGCTTAGTGGGCAAAATAGTCAGTCGGTCACCTTCGGTAGGAAAAACAGCCCTTTGGCACACTTTTGGTGGGCAAAACAACTCATTGGCACACCTTTCGTGGTCAAAACAACCCGTTGCCACAATCGCAAGGCACCTTCAGTGGAAAACAAGGCCCGTTAAGCAACTTTAATAGGAAACAGAGCTCGTTAACACAACTTTGGTGGGCAAAACAACCCATTGGAACACCTTCAATAGGGCAAATAGCCAGTTAGCACAATTACTAGGCACCTTTGGTGCCCAAAATAACCCATTGGGCACCTTCAGTGGGGAAAATAGCCCATTTGCACACCTACTGTAGGTAGAAAAGCCCATTGGCATGCTCGCTTGGCACCTTTGGTGGCAAAGCAGTCCATAGGGCACCTTCAGTGGACTAACAACCCGTTCGCACAACTTTGATAGGCAAAATAGCCTATTGGAACACCTTCTATGGACAAAACAGCCTACCAGCACGTTCGCTAGGCACCTTCGGTGAGAAATACAACCCATCGGCACACCTTTAGTGAAAAAAATAGCCCATTGGCACACATTTGGTGGGAAAAACAGCCAGTTGGCATACCTTTGGTGGGTAAAACATCCCGTTGGCACGGTCACTAGTCACCGTCGATGGACAAAATAGTCCTTTGGAACACCTTTGATAGGCAAAACATCCTGTTGGCACACCTTCGGTGGGTTAAACTGCCTATTGGCACATTTGCAAGGCACCGTCAGTGGGAAAACAACCCATTGCACATCTTTGGTGGGAAAACATCCTGTTGGCATGGTCGCTAGTCACTTTCAGTGGGAAAAATAGCCCATTGGCATAGTCAATAGACACCTTCTGTGGGCAGAACAACCTATTGGCATGTTCACTAGGATCCTTCAGTGAGAAAAATGACCCACACCTTTTGTAGGGCAAACAGCCCGTCAGCACATTCACTAGGCAACCTTAGTCAGAAAAACAACCAGTTGTTACACCTTCGGTGGCAAAACCAGTCCGTTGGTACACCTTTGGTAGGAAAATTATGATGGTTGCACAGTCACTAGACACCTTTGGTGGGAAAGATAGCCCATTTGCATGTTCTCTTGACAACTTCAGTGGGCA